>WOXC01009937.1:0-296382 GCA_011680675.1 Gymnobelideus leadbeateri
GAGTCAGGAATCAAGGAAGACTTCATAGAGGAAGTGACATTTCTGTTGGGCCTTGAAAGTTGGGTAAAATTTCAACAGGTGAGAATAGGGAGAGGTATTCCAGGAATATAGAGGCAGGACAGTGCAAAAAGTATTAATGAAACAGTTGAGTTTATCAAAGGCTTAAGATTCTCAATTCATTATCTCAGACACCTTGGAGAAGCTTCATTTTGGGGGGCCTCAGTTTTCCTATTCTTTACCTCCCTATGTAGAGTCTTTAATAAACACTGTATAGAAAGTACTGCTGTGCATTAAATTACTTCTGTATTTATTGGATATCTTATTTTATAGGGATAGGCACTCTTGGTACCAATGAAAAAAGCCCTATTAATAGTTGGTTTTCAAGGGTATTGTTGATCCTTTCTGATCTTAGCTAAGCTGATCCTCAGACAGCAGACATACAGTCTGTTAGTAGGCCTGTTCTTGAAGCTTTTGATCAATCAAACTAATCAATCAGCAAACATTTGTTAAGTGCTTACTATGTGCCAGGTCTGGTAGGACCCGCTAGAACTCACATTCTATTGGGGTAATCTTTGAGAACCCAAGGAGGTTTCCTGGGTTCTCTGTACTGTGAGGAGACATTGGACTAGGACTTGAGTGGAGAGCTTTTTTTCCCTCCCAGGAAGGAAACTCCCTCTACCAAGAGAAATCAACCACCTGCCAGACAACTTACAGTCTTAGAACAGAGGTTTTTATGGGCAGCTAGGTGGCACAGCGAATAGAGCACTGGCCCAGGAGTCAGGAGTACCTAGGTTCAAATCTGGCTTCAGACACTTAACACATACTAGCTGTGTGACCTTGGGCAAGTCACTTAACCCCGATTGCCCTGCCTTCCCCCCTCCAAAAAGACCCAAAAGAACAGAGGTTCTTAACTGTTTATTACATGATTGACCCCTTGGACAGTCTGGTAAAGCCCTTCTCAAAATCATGTTTTTGAATAATTCCAGAAAATGCTTAATTTCAGTTAGAGGTTAGTAAAAATAAAGTTATAATCTTTTTTCTTATTTAAATTCATGGAATGCCATATCTGTCCTCAGAACCTGAGGGGTTAAGATCCCTTGTCTTAGAGAGTTTCCTGAGTCACTGAGACATCAAACCCAAGTGATTAGAACCATTTTTGACATTTTGACTCTATCCATTACCCTTCCCTGCTTCTCTTAGTGAAGGATACACTGCATTCATTATCATGTGTAAATATTGTGCGATTTCTTTTTCATTCTAGGATCATACGAGACCATGGCTTAATCAACCTTAAAAAATTTCAGTGTAAGTATTCTTGATATATTTATTTTAAAATGTCTTCCAGGAAGAATGACTAGATTAAAACTAATCATGCAGTCTTTCTGGTTTGAGACAAAATAATTAATTTCTAAAATTAAGAGCACAAATCTGAATAGTAATAGAGCTCTAGATCACTTTCTAAAAGTGCATGATGAGATATTTTGGGATCACCTATCAATAACAGCAACAATAATAATAACACGGACTTGTTGACCTTTGAATTATATATGTTTTATCAGAAATCAACAGGAACTGATGCTTTGTCTTAATTGTATATTGTGAAACAGAAGGGACTTAAGACAAGGGAATGCTAAACACTGTTGGCTAGTGATGCTAAAACTATAATATCTAACCAACATGGCCCCTAATTTGGAGTATTTGGATTTTCAGATGGGTTGGGAGGGACCTCATTAGCCATCTAGTCCAACCCATTCACTTCCCTCCACTTTCCAAATCTCCACCACTGCACACCCAGGGTGTGCCCAGCCTTTTCATGAAGAGGCAGCCCATTCCACTTCTAGATGGCACTCGTTGTTAGGAAGTTTTTGACATTGTCTGCATTTTATTTCTTGCAAGTCCCATGTGTTGTTTCTCGTTTTACCCTCTGGGGCCAAGCAGAACAAATCTGATCGCTCATCAGTGGGATAGCCTTCCAAGTCCTTGAAGATAGGTGTGATGATGTCTCTTCTTAATCTTCTCTTCTTGAGTTCCTTTAACCAGTCCTTTTATGGCATGGATTCAAGACCACAGTATTGACCTTGGGAGTCAATAGGGGATGTGTCTGATAGGTAGACTAAATTAAAACTCAGTGTTGTCTTTTTCTCTCAGCACAGTATAATTTGTTTAGTAAAATAAGGTGAGAATCTAATAATGCTAATAATAGTGGTTGGCTCAATATTTATACTGTAAATAACAAATCTGCTCTTGGCACCTCTTAGGTTCATCTTGTCACCCACAAGGTAACCTAGTATTCACCTTGAATGGACTACCTCCTAGATGAAACTGATTTCATGATGTCCTTTTGGTCCTACAGTAGTCAAGTCAATCAAGAATTTATCAAGTGCCTTCTATGTGCCAGTCACAGTGCTAAGCACTGGGATATAAAGAAAAGCAAAAACATGGTCCCAGCCCTCAGGGAGCTCAGTCTAATGGGAAAGAGAACATTTAAACACCTCTGTGCAAACAAGACACACACACACACACACACACACACACACACACACCCCATAAGTTGGAGACAGTCATCAGAGAAAGGCATTAGTATTAAGGGAGATTGGATTTTGCAGAAGGTGGGATTTTAACTGAGACTTGAAGGAAGCTGGGGAAGTTAGAATTAGAGTTTCCCTGTATATTGCAGGGTATGACAATCAAACACATAAGTCATCCAATGTTTTGCCCTTTACTAACCATAGAGATTGCCTGGGCATCTCTATTTTGATTATCATTGAATGGGAAGATTTCTTCACAGCCCCATTATTTCATTAGCAACAGCTTTATGCTATAAGGACATGGGAGTTTTGTTGCTGCTGAAAGCCAGGGAGGGTGTGAAGGACTCAGCTGCCAGGATACTGGGTACATAAGTTGACACATTTTTAGGGAAAGTCAACTTTTAAGTTGCCATATACAGTCAGCCTCCTTGGACGAAGTCCAAAACATACTGCCTTATGCCAAATTCCTCCCTCTCATGTAGTGGGATTCCAACAAATCAATTAGTTCTCCCTCTAGTTTTAGAGGATTCTTCCTTGTTAGCTGCTGGATATTCCATTGTACCATAGATTTTTAACAGAAACAGACTATCTTCTACCTAGGAAGTGATTTACCTCAAAGCAGGATTTCCTCTTAATCTCAGGCAAAAACAGAGGCTTCTTCCTAAATCTCTGATATTTATTTCAGCAGTGGAGAAAACAAGTAACTTCAGAAGTGTCTCGAGAGCAGTTTGATGTTTATGCTTACCTGTGCTCTCTTTTTCCTTCTGCACCACCCCACCCCCCTTTCCCTATTGCTGCAGATATTTGGGGGAAAGGAAGTGACTCTGGAAGCTGTTGGCTTTGACTGCTTTAGAAGGGGGCCTACCTGAAGGATGAGACAGCAAAATGTCACTCTTAATAGTTGTAGCTGCCAAGTTCCATGCTTTATCAGGATTCAAAATGCCCTGTGTACACAATGAAGAAGTGTGCCCCTTTCCTGGGGGCACATGGAGAGGGATAATTTAATATCAAGTGTGTATGTGTCAGAGATAAGACAACAGCTTTAGCTTGACTGTTGGGTTTTCTAGAGAGATAAACAAAACTATGAATTTGGGTGGGTATGACTCAGGCTGCCAGGTGTTGTCCTTCAACTGTATCTCCCATTAGCTTTTGCAGGTGCCCCTGACCAGGTAAAGCAGGGTGTATGCAGTCACCTTGGTGCTCTGTGGAGATGCTCTTGGGTGATAACATCGCTTCATTGTAGTTATATGTTGCCTCTTCTTATTATAATTAATGTTTTGCATTCTCAGCTTTTCCTGTTTGCGTCCTGGTCATAGGTGAATATTTCATGTTCAGTTTGAAACTGTTCCCTTCCCTCAAATGAGATAATATTGGTAAAGTTCTTTGCACAGTCTCTGGCACATAGGAGGTGCTTAATCAATTATTTTTCCCATTTCCCCCAACATTTCCTCTTGGAAAACACAGATGACCCAGGGACCCCTCTCCTTTCACTATGGTATCAATGGCCATGTCTTGTTATTTCTTGTAGTGATGGAGCGGCGTTATCCCAAAGAGGTCCAAGATCTGTATGAGACAATGCGGCGGTTCGCGAGGATCGTGGGACCTATTGAGCATGACAAATTCATTGAAAGCTATGCATGTAGGGAACCAATGAGCTTCAATATTTGCGCCTATGTTTGTTTACACAAAGAGGAGAGGACTCTAGATTGTGTTGTTATTAACATATACTTTTGTTTAATAGATGGGCATTTGTCTTGGCTCTTCTGTTATGACCTGGAGATAATTTTATGACTCTGGGGGTGGAAGAAGAGTGAGTAACAAGAAACTTCTTTTTAAGTGACTTCTGTGGGGAAGCACAAGGTGTTTTAGTGGCACTGGGGCTTAATGAGTCATCCAGATGGCATGACCAGTATTCACTTCCCTTTATGTGAAGTTTCTGAGAGAACAGCTTCCCTCACCTGATTTCCACCATTGCATAAAGCCCCAGGTAACTGACGCAGTAAGATGCAGGTTTTAAACCAGCACAGACTGGATTACTCACTGGCTAACCTCAGCTATGGGCTTTGTGTACATGGTGACTATGCTGCCCAGGATTTCCAAGGAGAGGGTTCTGGGAATGCACCTTACCAGTGTATTTATCTAATGTCTCATCACTCAAATATTTGCTTGCACAAGAATTGTATGTATCCATTTGAGCCAATTCTGTGGCCTTATTTAGCTGGCTGTCCACGTGTGGTTTGTCCTGATGAGTTATCCTTTACTTCCTGCCCCAGGTTGTGCAGAACCCTATTCATGTGTCACCCCTAAGGAGCGGGGCCCTCCCAACTCACTGAGCCATTCCTCTCTCAGAACTCAATTTTTAAAACTCTTCCAGGCTCCAAGTGCTCCATTGCTTAACATTCCAGCCTATGCAACCCGATCTGTCTGTTCAGGGCAGACAGAAACCTTGGGTTTGTGGAAAACAAACTGCTCTTTTGTCCCTTTATGAGAAAAGCTATCCTATCTGGGGCCTTTGTGTTTTCTCTGAAGAAGGAACATTTCAGCTAATCTCAGAGACAGGCCTCACAGGTGAAAGGATTTGGTCTCCAGAGCCTGAACTTTTCATGGAGATGGTTTTGTTTGTTTTTTTTTTTCCAGAAGAGTTAGTTGAAACCAGTTAGCTCTCAGCTCCCTTAGAGACAACAGTCCTCTAAACATCTGGATGCAACAGCTGGAGAACATCTGTAATAGCTTTTATTAGCTTCTAGATGAAGCTGCCAGTAGGGAAAAGTTTCTAAATAAGTCCCCCCAAGTAGAATCTCCTAACCTGCTCTTGTGGCATGATGTAATGACTCAAATTGTGGAAATACCAATGGAAGTGTTTATCAGTTTATCACTTTTTATCTTTCTGTTGTTTGTCCTTCATTCTTTTTTGGGGGGGAGACAGTAGAATTTGAGCTTCGAAGGGAAATCAAGAGGCTTCAGGAGTACAGGACAGCTGGGATCACCAATTTTTGTAGTAAGTACACTCCATGTTGGCCTCTGTGCCCCTGTAACAGGTGGTTTGGTATTTTCCAGGATCTGGGGGAGCTCTGCTTTGTTTCAAGCTTTACAGGTGCAGACTGAGTTCTTTCTCTTAACTTCCTGTGCAGCCTCATGCATTCAGAAGTTCTTAACCTTCATTTGGGTCATTGAACCCTAGGGTAATCTGATAAAACCTAAGGATTCCTCCTCACAATACAGTCTTTAAATGCAGAAAATAAGATACATAAGGTTACAAAGTGAACAAATTCTATTGAAATATAGTTATCAGGGGGCGGCTAGGTGGCACAGTGAGTAAGAGTGCCGGCCTCAGAGTTGGGATGACCCGAAATCGAATCCAGCCTCAGAAAATGAGCACCCACACATAAATAATGATTAGCCGTGTAACCTTGAGCAAGTTACTTAACCCCAATTGCTTTTAAAAAAAAAAGAAATATAGTTAACAGAATATTTTTTAAAAGTTCGTGAACTCCAGGTTAAAACTTCCTGACATAGGCCCAGACTTGAATAGTCATGTGTGTCTTTCAGAAAGGAAAAAATGTCAGCAGAGAAAAGGAGAGAAAGAGAGAGAGGAGAGAGAGAGAGAGAGAGAGAGAGAGAGAGAGAGAGAGAGAGAACACGTAGAAACAGGGGTTAACCTGGAGTCCATCAACTTGCTTTTTAAAATACTTTGATAACTTTCAATATCACTGGTTTCCTTCTTAATCCCATACATTTTATTTTATGTTTAAAAATCTGATTCTGAGAAGGGTTCTGTCTATGGGTTCACCAGACTTATCTCAAAGGGATCCAGAACCCAAAGTCAAGAGCCTCACCAGGTCTAGAGCCAGTGTTCTCCTTTAAGACGTGAGCCTGTCGGGGCAGCTAGATGGTGCAGTGAATAGAGCACCAGCCCTGGAGTCAGGAGGACCTGAGTTCAAATATGACCTCAGACACTTAACACCTACTAGCTATGTGACCTTGGGCAAGTCACTTAACCCCAATTACCCTGCCTTCCCCCCTCCAAAAAGCAAAAAAAGACCTGAGCCTATGCTTAAGCTCTCAATTTTTGATACTGATTATCAGGTGCCAGGTTCCACTTTGTATCTTCTTTGTTTCAGAGATGGTCCTTCCCTATTCACCAAGTTTTCAAGAATTTGAGGTGCCTTCAGTTAAGTTTATTTAGAATAGGAAACATTGGGGAGCATTAGGAAAAAGCAAATCAAAAAAAGGAGGGCAAGATCTTTGATCAGATCAGTGCTTCCTCTCCCCTTTTCTTCCCTTGTCATTTTGTTGAAAGCTATCCCTCCCGCTCTTTCCCCTCTCCAGGTTATCTCCTGTGCTGTAGCCTGGGTGGAATTAGGGTCAGACTTTGGGAATCTTTCCATATCAGAGGTTCTAATAAACAAGGTGAAAAGGAAAACCCTCTGGACAGTTTCAAATGACCAGTGCTTTGCAGAAGTTGTACATTTTTCATCCAGTGTCAAGAAAAATTTTAGATTTTCCTCCAGTTAATGGAAGTAATTTTGTTAAAGAATATAGCAGCAGCTGAGCCAATGACTGAGGCTAGGCAGAAGATCCAGGCAGCACTGCTGGGCAGGTGTGGGCTTCATGATCTTGGCCTCTTCTTCAGGTGCCAGAGCCTATGATCACCTCAAGAAGACCCGGGAGGAGGAACGCCTGAAGCGCACCATGTTGTCGGAGGTCCTTCAGTACATTCAGGACAGCAGCGCCTGCCAGCAGTGGCTCCGTCGGCAAGCTGACATGTATGGCCACAGCCCACAGCTATGGGAATTTGGTGCTTGTAGAGCCTAGTGTCACAGGATTTCACTTGGGAGGCATCATATGATGAAAGACTTGGAGCTGGAAGGGATTCTAGGGGCTGTTTCATTCAACAGCCACGTTTTACAGATAAGGAAACTAAGGGACTTGCCCAGGGATCATACAGTTAATTAGTATCTGGGGTAGGATTTGGACCCCACTGTCTCCCTTAGAGATCATCATAACCCCCTCAGGAAACTGAGGCCTAGTAAGATGCAGTGACGTGCCTGAGGTCACACAGACGTTAATAGTAGAGTCCGATCCCCCAGCTTCAGATTCAGTGGTCTTCCCACTACACTATGCTAACTCTAACACCTCTACCCCAAGGGCAGTTTAGTTCAAACTCTAAACAGTCTGTCACAGTGATACTGATTTATTCCCAGATTGGGGAAATAAAACTGTCTGCTTTTATCCTCTTTGATCATTTTGATCCCATTAAAATGTACCTGTCTGTCCCATCCCAGTGAAGTCTTAGGACTTCAGTTGGAGGATGATATGCCCTGCCCTCACTTCCCTAAGGGTGAGCTCAGAGTGTACACATTCCTACCCAGTCCAGGTCAATATTTCCTCCAGGAGAGTTTTCCTGCTTGGTGGTTAAATGTAGTCATATGCCCACTGAGAGATAGTGGACTCAGTTTCATTGTGTTCATTCAAAGTAACCATTAGAAAATATGTTTGTTATCATCATTGGAATGACAGAAGACCCCCAAAGGTCATTTTGTGACCATTGCCTTATTTATGGGATGTAACATGAGCTCAAATTTTTCTTCTTCATTGTAGTGATTCAGGCTTGAATCCTTCAGTTCCAGTGGCTTCAAATTCAGGTAATTATGCCCCAATCTGGAGTAACTATGGAAATGAGATTGCCTGTCTGTCCTTGGGGTTACCTTGACATCTTTGAGGGCCAGAGTGACAGGAGTAGCATCAGCTCAGTCTATCTCCTAGGCTGTGGCCAGAGTCTGTGTGTTCCAGTGTGACCCATGTGTTCAAACACTACCGTATCTCTTTGGTTCTTGTCACCAGATGCGTAGGGCTTCCCTCTCTTCCCCTCCCCAATCTATGCAGAGACTGGGGAAGGAAGACCCCAAGGTGGGGGAGACTTTATTTGTATTCCTGTTGGCTCTTTCTTTACATGTAATTTGTTTACTCATAGTCATTACTCCAGATTGTGAGAATTATCCCACCAAGATGAATAGTAATAAAAACTTATAGACTACTTTATGGGGGCAAAACATTTACCCTACATTATGGTGAAAATATTGTCATTCCCATTCTGCAGATGATGAAACAGGTTCAAAGAGGTTGTGACTTACTCAAGATCATTCAGCTAGTAAATAACAGAGCCAGGACTAGAAGCCAGGTCTTCTGACTCCCAAGTCCAGTGCTCTAGCCATTATACCACACTGCCTCTTAATTGTAGGTGATACAGCCTATTTGCCAACCAAGAAGAATGTCCCTTGCCAGAAACCCAAGGGTGATGTAATACTTCATAAATGTAGTGTGTGTGCATTTCTTGTCTTTTCCCTCTTCAGTAGGGGACAGCCTGGAGAGTGAACCCAGCATACTTAAACCATGATGTCTGGTGATTACATCAGATATTAATTAGGAAGAGATGTAAAACATGACAGTGCTTTTTTTTTTTTTTTTTTTTTACATAATTCTATCTCTGTTCCCTTTGGTTGAATGGAGTGGAGTAATTATTTTCTTAGTCAGCCAGGGCAGTCCACTTCATGTATTGTAGGGGGAATTAGGCACTGTGAAATTCCACCCTAGGATTTAGTGATGACTTTTATTTCTGATACTATGGACATTTCCAAATATGCCCACTTCCTATTAAACCCTCCCTAGTGACAAAGAAAAAAAATTAAGAAAAACCAATCAACCCAGTCAGCATATCTGATAGCATATGCAACATTGTATAGCCCCTTCTATCTCTCTTCCTAAAGGAGGGAAATATGTTTCATCATCCATTCTCCTAGATTAAATTGAGTCATTAAAATTAACCGGAGTCTGGCTGCTTTTCAGTGGTTTTTATTTGTATCACTTCAGTATTGTTCTCTTGGTTCTGCTTACTTCATTCTGCAATAGTTCTTACAGGTCTTCCCATGATTCTCTGAATTCTTTAGTTTGTTATTCCTGACATTCACATTCACAGACCTTGCTTTGTTGAACCATTCCCCAGGCAGTGAACCATCCACTGTTTCCAGTTCTTTGCTACTGTAAAAGGTACTGCTGTAAATATTGCATATACATATAATGTTCATATATATAATATTCATATATATTTAACCCTAAGATTTTCCAGTATTTTAAACACTTGAATGAGAAGCTATTGCCATCTCACTCACAATCAGTCATAAGGTCATAGTTCTAGAGCTTTAAAAGATTTCAGAGGCTATCAGGTCTCCACCCCCTTCATTTTATAGATGAAGAAACTGAGGCCCAGATAGATTAAATGACATGACCTAAGTCACAAAGGGATCTCTCAAGGTCTCTCTGATTCAGATGAATTGCTCAGAGGACATTCCATAAATAAAGATAAAGATTTATTTTTCCCCCCTGGTTTCTCTTGTATTTCCCCCATCTATTTGTTGTACATGTTCCAGTTTTCCTCTAAAAATGATCTTCTGATCTTAGCTTTGTCATGTCTCACCCCAAATTTTCTACAGATTAATTTTCTAATTGCTTTTTTATTTTTTTAATGCTGAAAAGGGGAAATATTAATACTTTATGGAGTTGCTAAACCAGTCAGATCAAGGCATCTTATTTGCTAGCAACTGAAAAAAGAAATCTTAAGCAGAGAAGTTTAGAAAGACATATACCCTGGACTGAATCTTGGGCCTGAATCTTGAAGCACTGATGCCCCAAATTTGACCTTAGTTTTTTAACTCTTTATCTTCTGTTCCCTGAGGCTTCCTGGCCTGGACCCAGCACTCTGTACTATGCAGACTCATAAAACTTTTATCCCGTGCCCTCTCTGGATTGCCCTCTGTAACCTCAAACCTAGTATCCTAGACTTCAGCCCTCTTTTGGTGGTCTCTCTCTAATTGTCATCTTCCTTCCAGACCCATGTTTGGTTAGGCCCTTTGGCTAAAAAGAGGCCCTCATCTCCTCTGATTACATTACAGAAGGGCCTGTTTTATAACAGACTGGTCTTTGATGACAGTCTCTTTGCCTCAGAGGTTAAATAAACTTCTTACACATTGTTTCTCCTACCCTCTACTCCCCTTCTCTGTTTCTGAATCAAAACCCCAGACCCTGATGAAAAGCCTTACTTAGGACAGCATTTTTCCCAGGGACCTGCTGCTCTGATTCCCTGCTCTGGTATTTAAAGTAACCCCAGCCTGTACCCTGTATCATAAGTGCCTCATTGTCTCCTAGGTGGATCTCTCAGGTAAACAGGGCAGATCTAGAAAGAGCAGTTATTCTCTCACATAGTAAATAAGAAAGCCTAATAGTCTCACTTTGATCTAAAGTCAAATAGTGCCTGGATAATTACCCTTTTAGTCCTGTGGTGATGGCCAGGTAGTTGGTAAGTGTTGTGTGGGGGAAACCTATGCTGGGAAGGACTGGTTCTTCATTTCCCAGCCAAGTTAAGGAGACTGGGCTTCAACACTTTTGGTGGCTGCAAAAAATTGGAAACAGGGTACCCATGTGTTGGGAAATGGTTAAACAAATCATAACAGACCTTACTGTATCTCGAGAAATGATGATTGGGAAAAATTCAGAGTAAAGTAAGGAGAACCAGGAGAACAGGATACCCAGTGACTAAAGCAACCATGTAAAGGGAAAGCACAGAAACCCAAATCTGAATGCTGCTTAATTATATGACTTGGCTCAGCCCTAGTGAAGAGAAGAGGAAAATGCTGGGGAGTGGTGGATCAAAACCTGACTTTGGAGTCAGGAAGACCTAGGCTTAAGGCCTGTCTCTGATACATTTTGATTGGGTGACCCTGGACAAATCATGTAGCCTTCCAATGCTCCCAAGCCTGAACAAGTTACTGAGAAGAAACAGTTCTGCCTTGGTAAAGTGAAGTTTCTCACCGGCAGTTCTCTATATCAGTGGAATCACAAGTCTGGTCCAGGAAAAAACGAAACAAAACCAAAACCACATTTCCCTCCCTTTGCAGAGGTGGGGAACTATGGATGTGGAATACTGCATAGACTGGCAGACTCCGTTGATAGGTTAGTCAGTTTTGCTCAACTTTTTTTTCTCTTATTCTACATTCAAGGGATGGGGGCCTGCTAGACAGGGGCAGAGGGGATGGCGCTATTTGGAAATGAAAATGGCGTAAAAAAACAAAAAAATTTCAATAAAGTTTATTTTTAAAATGAGGATTTCCTGCTTCATTGGTAGAAGTTGCTGAAGTAAACAGGTGACTTACCCAGACATCCAGCAGCTAAGTCCTGATTATTTTGCATTTAAGATAGGAACTGACAATGTTTTAACTGGGGAATGGGAAAGCATCTTTTCCTCAAGTGGCTACTTTTTAAGTAGGAGGCTGTGGGGGCCTCACCTGGCTGCTCCCTTTCCTTATTATTGTGTGAATTTCATGAAGTGTCTGTATGTGTGTTTGGGACTGGGGGGGATGGAAAATGTCTCAGTTCCATCTTTGGTTTTTTGGTTACCATACCCAAAGCATTGTGTAGAGCACCTTTGCTGACAGAGGCCCAAGGGTCCAGACCCAACATTTTCTAAACAAATACCAGTATTTGCCAGTCTGGCTATGTCATCTCCACCTTTTAGACTCCCTCATTTGCTTCAAAGTTCCATTCAATCACTACCTCCCACATAAAATCTTTTCTTATTCTCTTGCTGCTAGCGCCATCCTTCAAAATCATCCTGTCTGTATTTTGTATGGACTCACATGTGTATAGGCTTCTTGAGAACAAGGAATGTTTCATTTCTGTCTGTCTCCCCAGCCCCTAGCTCAGTGGCTGACTGACATTTAGAGGGCCCTTAACATTGCTGATTTAGAGTCAGAAAGGGCCTTGGATGCCATCTATTTCAAACCTCTCATTTTGCAGGCTCTTAGACTTATGCAAAGTCACACAACTAGTAAAGAGCATAGTCACTTGGGATTGGAACCCACGTCCTCTGCCTCCAAATTTAGCTTTCTTTTCATTGTGCTCTGTGGCCCCCAAAAAGTGTTGCATGCACCCTAAGCAAGTCGCCAGGCATGCTAAGTGTCTCTTTCTTTTCTTTGACTGTAGGTAGACGGAGTGCACCTCCCTTGAATCTCACTGGCCTCCCGGGTACTGAGAAGCTAAATGAGAAGGAAAAAGAGGTAACAAAAGAGGCCAGGACCACAGGATTGGGGCTGGTTTCTCACTGCATTAACCTCTCCCAAGAGCTGATTACAGGGTCCAGGCATAGCAGAGCCCTGATCTAGCCAGGGAGAAGTGGGAGTCAGAGAGCTGTGTCAGGGCATTCTCAGCGGTTTCTGGGCGGAGAAGAACACAAGATTATGTTTCCATGCCTCCCATGACATCTTCCCTCTGACCCTTGATATTTGTGAGAGTAGGAGAATACTCCTGTGTCCATTTCTTTGGTAACACTTAACTAGAAAGTACTGTGGCTGATTTTGAAAAACAAACAAAAAACAGAACTTTCACATCTAAATGAGTATTGTCCTTTAAAAGAAGCCATCTGGAGGGGCTGTCGAATTATTCTAGGGTGAACTTGGTTGTAATGCCTCTCTTTAAGTTGCTTTAGATGCACTGACTTGGAGCCACTTAGGAAAATCAGTCCGAATTTTTTTGTTTGGTTGGTTCAAAATAATATAGCTCACCTAGATCACTCATTTTATTTACCTTTTTATTTGATTCTTCTTTTGACTGTTTCCAAAGGCTCTGACAGAGCTACAGTTCCTTTTGTGTTTTCTAGTATTCTTCTTAAAATCTCCAGAGCGTTAGCTCCTCCCTCAACTGACTTCGGTTTGGTTCAGTTCAACAGATACTCAGTGATAGATACCAATAAATATCTGAGTTGCTAATTCAATTCTGAATTAAGTAGCTATTACCTGTTATGTGTGAGGCATTGTATGGGGGTGGGGTAAGGGATGTTTAATCAATCAAATAATCAGCACATATTTATGTGTATAGTACTGTGCTAGATACTGGGGATACATTACAAAGGATGAAACAGTTTCTACATGCAATGAGTTTACATGCTCATATTCAGAGGATCTAGCCTGGTCTTCAAGTTATCAATCAAAATCAAGTTTCCCTGGCAAGTGAGAGAACCTCCTACCTTATTGCAGGTTGGATTAGAAGATGCTGAGAGAAGGGGGATATGGTGGGTGAGTCTCATAGAATATCTTTATATTCCCGGCACCTGGCACAATGCCTAGCTTATAGTAGGCAATTAAGAAGTGCTTGTTTGATTGATGTTTGAGGGTTTGTTTTATTTTGTTTTGTTTTTTGTCCATGCTAGGGATAGTGGAAACCTAGTTTTTGGTTCTTGAGAAAATGGAAGGTTTTGACTGACCCTGACTTGAGCCCAGACCAGATTAACTTCAGTGCAGAGTGGCTAGGCAGTTCAAGTGAGATAGGTCAGTGGACTGACATAGATCTGTGCTACTATATTTACTTTATCTACATAAAGATGATGCTTTCTCTTAGTATCTGTTCACCCTCACCCTGTTGACAGGGAATTTTGCTACAAAGCAAGAGACTGTCAAGGTGTTTTCTTTTGGTCGAGAGTTTAAAAAGCATCTTGGCTTCAGAAATCAAAGTATCTTTTACCTCCTTGTTGCCACATTTGGCCATATCCATCAAGAGATGAGGGTGAGTAGGGATTGGTTTCTCTTCTGTCTGCCTCCTGAGAGAGGAAGTATCATACCTCAGAAAAACCACATGGGTCTACTCCAACAAGCCCAGGCCCCAGAGTCAGCCAGCCTCCTTCCTGGGCTCTCTGAGAATCCTGCCTTGCCTTTCTCTCCCCAGGCTGCTCTCTTCCCTTAGGGCTTGTTCTAAAGGAAAAGCCACCTGGTGGAATGTGGCCCAGCCAGCCACTGGCTCCTCTGTAAATATCTGTGGGATGAAGTCATTTTCTGTCTTTTTGGTGATACCTGTTGGGTAAAATTTTGAGAGTGACAGATGTTAATGTTTATTAAATTTGCCCTGTCTTCCAGCTCTGTCAGATGGTGAGGTTGGTCCCTGGAGCCTATTTAGAATACAAATCAGCTCTAGTGAACGAGTGCAACAAACAGGGGAGCTTGAGACTGGCACAGGCTAGAGCTCTCATCAAGATAGACGTGAACAAGACCCGGAAAATCTATGACTTCCTCATTCGAGAAGGGTACATCACCAAAGCGTGAGGCCTGGAGGGCCTAGGACCAGAACTCAGATGCTTGGAATGTGGTTGATGGAAGGACAACTGAGGGAATTCCCACGAGTTTTATTTGGGGACACAGGCATTTTGTCAGTTTTGTATCAAAGTGTCTACTTTCTCTCCCCTACCCTGCTTTAGAAGGCTTGCATCGTCATCACCAGTGTTGTGCTACAGAGTTGTGTGCCAGCCAAGCTGTTACTTAATGTGAGTGGGCACCCATCCCTCACACCTCGTGGTGACTAAAATGAGAATCATAGGACTTCGAATCTCAGTGCTGGTCAAAATAGCACCAGACCAGGGGCCCAGGGGCCTGCTCATTTGCCTGGAAGCTAAGATACAGGCTTTTTTTTAATACCTTACAGTCAGAGAGGGCACTGTTTGTCATGAAGACAAGGAAATGTTTTTAGAGATCAGGAAGAAACTTGGCTCACCTGAGTTTCTTTTTTTAAGCTAACACTGGAAGCTCCTTTGATCCTGGTGAGAGAAGAGCTGCCAGTCTCCCTCAAGTCTCCAACTGTGTCTTCCATTCAGTTGGGTTTAGTATGGTACTTACTGCAGTCCAGCTAGCTCTCTGATCAGTCTGTGGTAGTGTCGTGCCCACCTGATGGAAGCTATCTCTGTTGTTTTTAAAACTAATGGATTAAAATGTTTTTCTATTTAATTTGTGGGTGTGTCAAATGCTGGTGCAGCTCAAGAGCTTTGAATTGGACACTGGCTCTTTTCCCCTCCCCCACCTCTCCCCAACTTCTAACTTTCAGTCAGTCAACAAGTGTACTTACTGTGTGCAGGCATTGTGCTAATCCCTGAGGGATGTGAATTAAAGCAGAAATTTGGTCCCAGCCCTCAAGAGAAAAAATGCTCTGCAAATATACCCTACTTAGGCTTCTCTGCCTATCTCAGCCTAGGACCTAGGGACCCTGAGAAATGGAAATGATATTCGACTTATGAGATTTGAACCCTAGCTCTCAGTGATAAAAGGCAAGAAGTATGTTCTTTAATTTTTTAGTGGGGGAAGGGGGCTGGACCTATGATTTTATTTTTGTAGGGAATTCCCAGTGTAGAAATTCCCTCCACAAACGCAGATCAGCAACTGATCTATAATTTATTGTCTTAGAAAGTTTTCTAGGGCAGTGGGAGGTTAAGTGACTTGGGCCAAGTCACACAGCCTAGGATGTTGAAGACTAGCCAGGAGCTTGGGTCTTCCTGACTCTAAGCCCAGCAGAAGAGTGGATAGCACTCTTCCAAACTTTTATGAGTATACACATACAGTGGGTGAAGAAGGAAGAAAACCAGAACATGTGTCAGTAATTTTAAACAGTGTTAAGTTCAAATAAGTTCACAGGCCTAAGGATGAGAAGTTTGACCAAATCTAAAACCAAGATCTCAGTCTGCCTTCCTAGGGCCTAAGAAGAACCAGTCATTTCACAGAACCAGTCTGCCTCCTCTATACTCCACCCTCCCTAGAAACATTGCACTAGGCAGCAACTTTCTCCAGGCCAAACCCTTTGTTACTGAAATTCAAACTCTTGTTTGCCATCCAAGCTCACCCTGAATGAAATCTTGGGCTCCCTGGGAGCAAGACTTAGACCTTTTGACTTGTGTTGTATTTACATAAAGTCGAAGGGGTTTGTAAACTGAACAGATGGATCATATTTCCCCAAGGGATTGAAAGGATGAAAGGAAAACCTCCTAGGATATGAAGGAATTAAAATAGAGAACTCCTTAAAGATGAAAGTACAGCTGGAGGAAGCTTCTGGAAAATCCTAGTGTGGGTGGAAAGGAGCCCAGTTGATTTTGTTACTTTATAGGTAGTCAGACATTTATTAATGCCTACTGTGTGCCAGGCTTAGAGCAAGGCATAAAATTTTTTTAAAAATATATAAAGGAAGGAAAGGGGAAAGAAAGAAGAAAACAAGTCCCTGCTCTGGATATTATTTTGAATATTATTTCGTAGATCAGAGAGTTAGAACTGGAAGGGGATCCAAATTCCCAACCTCCTCATTTTAGAGATAAGGAAACTGAACCCCAGAAAGCTTTAGAGATTTGCCCAGAGCTGACACAGGTCGGCAGGTGGCAGAGGTAAGATTTGTACCCAGGACCTCAGATTCTAGAACTGGTGCTCTTTCCACTGTCCCAGAATGAGTCAAGAAAACTAATATCCAATGTAAATACAACCTCCCAGGGGCAAGGTCAACAAAAAATATGGAGGCAAGACTCATGTTGATTGGGGATATGATGAAGTAAGGAGAAGTGAAGTGGGATTTATATGGATTGGGATAAAGTGAAGATAATTTGGAGATAAGACTCATTTGGGAAGGGGTTCAGACCCACATCCCCAAACCCACATCCCCAGACTCCAGGAAGGACTCACATAGGGGAATTCCTCAAACTCAGAGTTCCTAAGATCCTCCCTCATTCCTCCCACCTTTGTCAGTTGGACTGCAGGGCAATAAATCTTCCTGGAAGAGAAAAAGTTTAATTAGCATCAGCCTATGGGCAGTTTCCTGGTGACTATAGTAACTCCACAAAAGAAGGAAAGATGTACATATATGTGGGGTTTTACAGTGTTAAGGTGACATTTCAGATGGTTAAAGGAGATGAGGGTAAGGCTGCTTTGCCACTTTTCCTTATTTGGGAGGTTGAGTAACAGGGACAGAATGCCGGTGATTTAGAGGGAGAATGTGTTAAGATTGGGGTTAGAAGAATTAATCTTGAGGGTCTCTGAAGTTTCCAAAGATCAGGTTTGTGACAGTGCAATGTTTACTCTTATCAAATATTCTGTCAGGCAGGAAGTTTCTCTAATAATGCTAGCCTCCTTCAAGATAGAATCAGTGGGCCTTTTCTGCTGTTGAGTGAAATACAGACTGAGGGTCTGTCTCTATTGACACGGCTCTGTAGCTCAGTTTCTTTGACCACTAAGGTTACTTCTGGAGAGAAGATATTTCCCCCACAAACCACAGTCTACCTCCTCTATACTTAGGTCCATCATCCATTCCTAAACTGTTCCTAAAAACATACTACCTCCACTCTGAACATCCTATTCATCCCTCCCACACATCTTTTACTTGGCCCATGAGGTGGATTCTGATAGGTGAGCTTTCACTTTCACATTCCTTCCTGTCAATTTCCACATCATCCTATTGAGCTTCCAACTCTTTTTTTTCTAGTCAATCAACATTTATTGAGTACCTACTATGTGCTAGGCACTATACTTGGATCATAGATCTTAACTTAGATCATAAGTTCCTTACTGGCAAAGTCAGCCTTGCTTACTTATATTTGTATACCCATCACTTGGCACAGTGTCTGCTAAGTGCCTAATGAATGCTTTTTCATCCACCCATTCATCCAAACACAGTGTTCTTTCTACCATGCCACAACTGCCTCTCCATGTGATTACTGATTGGCCCTTCCTTGTCTTGAAAAAAGGACATTCTATCAAATAGGGTAGATATCAGGGAGCCTCTTATATGGGGGTTAGGGGGTGGTGGCCTGATTTCAAGTTTAATTTGCAATCTGTTCCCTCAGTTTTGATTATGAAATGGAGTTACTGCTATCCCTGTCCTGCTACTGAGGAAGGCTCCCTGGAGGAGGTGGATTTTGAGATGATTGTGGGAATGAGAGAAGAGGGATAGCTTGGCAGATGGAAGTGGGAAGACATTTTATACAGTGGGTGGAAGATGTGGAGGCAGTAGTGGGAGGAAGAGAAATGCCTAGTGATTTGTTTGGCTGCAACAGAACGGGCAGCTGGGGTACTTGCGAGTGGGAGGGAAGTGGGATGATCTGTAAGCCTTTAAAGGGAGACTGGGTTTTGTAGCTCTGATGAGGAATCAGTGGAGTTGTAAAATGAGAAGTAGAATGTTTGAAAGAACTAATTAGGGTGAAAAAGGCTGCTTTGGGGTGTTGTGAGAACTGTCAAGGTCCCTGTTTTGTGTAAAGTTGAGAACAACCCTATTTTGCCAGCTCTGGTGAAAAATGGACCTTTACAGGAGCTACTAAGTTGTTACCACTTTTGGTATTTAGCAGGAAAAAAGTAATTGCCTGTGTCTATTATGGCCATCTTTTACATATCATTTCCTCCCACATTGTTGTTACCTAGTGAAGACTTATCTTTTTCTGTCACTGAATCTACTCTGTAAATCTAGGGCTAGCAGGATTCACCAAAAAAAAATCTAAAATCCCTTTTCCCCCTACTTACCATCTGCTAAGCCTATTCCTTACCCAACCTGTTCCGGTATAGTTCCCTTTTAATATCAAAGAGTGAAGAGGGAAATTCCTTAACCTTCCTCTGTAACTCAGTCAACTGCTTTGAGAGCATCAGTGAAATGAAAGTCTTAATATATGTTTAACCTTAATCATTCTTGCTTTGGTTTTAAGCCTGACCTGAGTAGCAATTGAACCTCCATGTCATAACCCTCCCTTTTAATTAAAGACTTCAGCCCACCTCATCTCTTGAATCAATTCTTTTCCAGTGCCCCTTTTCCTAGGTTCCATTTCCCAACCCTATTTTGAGTAGCTAGGTGGCCCAGGGGATAGAGTGCCATGCCTGAAGTCAGGAAGACTCCTCTTTCTGAGTTCAGATCTGGCCTCAGACACTTACCAACTGTGTGACCATGGGCAAGAGACTTAACCCTGTTTGCTTCAGTTTCCTCACCTGTAAAATGAACTGGAGAAGGAAATGACAAATCGCTTCAGTATCTTTGCCAAGAAAACCCCAAATGGGGTCATGAAGAGTCAGACATGACGGAAAAACAAATGAACAGACTTCCACAAGGCAAGATGATGGAGAAAGCAGTAAATTGCCATAACTCTCCCACATTCATCTCCAAACAAATATAAGATAGCACCTAAAAACAATCCTGGAACAGCAGAACCAACAAAAAGACAGAGTGAAGCAATCTCTTAGCTTAAGAAACTTAAATCAGCAAGAAAGATCTGTCCTACTCTGGTAAAAGGGGTATGTAGTCTAGGACAGTAAGTGTCCTGGCAAGCCAGCAGCAAGCCCCACATTAACAAACCAGCAGGCCATCCTGAGCCATAGTGTGGTGGAGCAGGCAAACACCAATACCAAGACCCCTACATGCTTCAGCATAGCCCTGGGCAGACAGGTAACCTCTGGAGGCCAGACTTCCATATACTTCAGTGTACCACCAGGGAAATGCAGAAACACCCCATCATCCTCAGCATATGCTAGGCTTAGCACCAGGTAAACTGCCAGACCCCTACAGCCTCCAGTAAAGCCAGTAACACCACCCACTTAGCATAGCACCAGACACAAGGGTTCCCCATGAGTCTCAGGGCACATTAGTGCAGCCCAAGGTAAACAGCTAGGTCCTGCAGCCCCTGGCACAAGAAGCCTAAGACAGTGCCCTTTCCATCCTGAGAGCAGAGCTCAAATTTAAAAGAAAGGAAAAAGGCCAAAAAAGATGAGCAACAAAGAATCTAACCATAGGAAGTTATTATGGTGATAGGGAAGATTCAGACACAAACTCAGAAGAAGACAAGAATGTTAAAACACCTATGGGCAGAACCCCAAAGAAAAATGGGAAGTAGTCTCAAGCTCAGAAAGAACTAATGGAAGAACTCAAAAAGGAGCTTAAAAATCACATAAGAGAGGTAGGAGAAAAATTGGAAAAAGAAATGAGAGTGATGTAAGAGAATTGTGAAAAAAAGGGTCAACAGCTTAGAAAAAGAAAACAATTGCTTAAAGAATAAAATTGGCCAAATGGAAAAGAAGATACAAAAATCCACTGAAGAAAACAACTCCTTAAAAAGTTCAATGGTCAAATAGAAAAGAAAATACAAAAGCTAACTGAGAAAAACAACTCCCAAAATTTAGAATTGAACAAGTGGAAGCTAATGAATCTATGAGACATCAGGAATCAATCGAACAAATTCAAAAGAATGAAAAAAATAGAAGAAAATTTAAAATACCTCATTGGAAAAAACAAGTGACCTGGAAAATAGATCTAGGAGAGACAATTTTAGAATCACTGCACTATCTGAAAGCCATGATCAAAAGGAGGACCTGGATAGCATCTTTCAAGAAATTAGCATCAAAAGAATCTATCTAATCACCTCAGGAAAGAGATCCCAAAATAAAAACTCCAAGGAACATATACCCAAATTATAGAATGTCAAGTCAAGGAAAAAATACTGCAGGTGGTCAGAAAGAAACAATTCCAATACCAGGATGCCACAAAAACAGGATTACACAGGACTTATCTGCTGTAACTTAAAGGACGGGAGGTCATGGAACATGATATTTTGTAAGGCAAAGGAGGTAGGACTAAACTAAGAATCACCTACCAGGTGAAATTAAACTTAATACTTCAAGGAAAAAAATTATCATTCAATGAAATAGAAGGATTTCAACTTTCATAAGGAGAGGACAAGAATTAAACAAAAAAATTGTTCTCCAATATCAAGACCCAAGAGAAGCCTAAAAAGGCAAAAAGGGGGAAAGAAAACATAAGGAATTCAGTGGAGCTAAACTGGAAAGATAATACTTGTAATTCTTAAAAATTATACCACTACAGGGGGAGGCTAGGAGGCACAGTGAGTAGAGTGCTGGCCCTGGAGTCAGAAGGACCTGAGTTTGGATCCAGCCTCACACACTTAACACACACAAACAAAAAAAACCCAAACCTAGCCGTGTGACCTTGGGCAAGTTACTTAACCCCAATTGCCCTCCAAAAAAGCAAAAAATAAAAAAAATTAAAAAAAAATATATATATATATATTATACCATTAATAGTACAACTAGAAGGAATATACATAGACAGAGGGTACAGGTATAAGGTGAATTTGTGGGACTGAAAAAAAAAAGATGAGGAAGAGTAGTACACTGGGTGCAGAAAGAAGGGATGGGTAGAATGGGGTAAAATATTTCACATGAAGAGGCACAAAAAGTCTATTACAGTGGAAGGAAAGATGAGAGGGTAGGCAATGGTCATTGTTTTTTTTTTTAAGCAATTGGGGTTAAGTAACTTGCTCAAGGTTACACAGCTAGTCATTATTTATGTGTGGGTGCTCATTTTATGAGGCTGGATTCGATCTCAGGTCATTCCAACTCTGAGGTGGGCGCTCTTTACTCACTGCGCCACCTAGCCGCCCCAATGGTCATTGTTTGAGCCTTACTTTCATCAGTGTTGGCTCAAAGAGGGATATTCATAATCATATACATATACATAATCAGTTGCATATAGAAATCTATCTCACCTGACAGGAAAATAGGAGGGGAAGAGATTAAATGGGGGGGGCACTTACAGAAGAGAGGGCAAAAAGGGGAAGGTGGTAGACAGAAGTAAAATGCTGTCCAGGAGGGAAAGGGTGAAAGGGACAAATTAGTAATTATAATTGTAAAGGTGAATGGGATGAACTCTCCCATAAAATGGAAATGGATAGCAGAATGAATCAAAAATCAGAATTCTATGTTATTTACAAGAAGCACATTTGAAGCAGAGAGTAATGATAAGTGACTAAAGCAGAATCTATTATGCTTCAGCTGAAGTGCAAAAAAGCAGGGGTAGCAATCCTGATCTCAGACAAAACAAAAGCAAAAATTGACCTAATTAAAAGAGGTAAGGAAGGAAACTACATCTTTCTAAAAGATACCATAGACAATGAAGTAATACCAATAATTAAACATATATGCACCAAGTAGTATAGCATCCAAATTCTTAAAGGAGGAGTTAAGTGAGTTACAGGTTCATGATCAAACAAGAGAGAGAAAGCATTATGAAATGTAAAATAATTTTGATTATATTAAATTAAAAAGCTTTTGTACAAATAAAACCAATGCAACCAAGATTAGAAGGAAAGGAGAAAGCTGGGAAACAATCTTTACAGCAGGTATCTCAGATAAAAGCCTCATTTCTCAAATATATAGGGAACTGAGTCAAATTTATAAGACTATAAGCCATTCCTAATTGATAAATGATCAAAGGATATGAACAGGCAATTTTCAGATGAAGAAATCAAAGCTATTTATAGTCATGTGAAGAAGTGCTCTAAATCACTTTTGAATAGAGATATGCAAATTAAAACAACTCTAAGGTACCATCTCATACTTATCAAGTTGGCTAATATGACCAAAAAAAAAAAAAGGAAAATGATAAATGTTGGTGGTGTTGTAAACTGATCCAAGCATTCTAGAGAGCAATTTGGAACTATGATCAAAGGGCTATAAAATTATGAACACCAGCAATACCACTATTAGGTCTGTATCCCAAAGAGATCATATAAAAAGGAAAAGGACCTACATGTGCAAAAATATTTATAGCAACCCTTTCTGTGGTGGCAAAATATTTGAAATTGAGGGGATGCCCATCAATTGGGGAATGGTTGAACAAGCTGTGGTATATGAATGTAATGGAATACTATTGTGTAATAAGAAATGATAGATTTCAGAAAAACCTGAAAGATTTGTATAGACTGATGCAAAATAAAATGAGCAGAACCAGGAAACATCATACACAATATCAGCAACACTGTATGATGATTAACTATGAATGACTTGGCTCTTCTCAGCAACACAATGATCTAAGACAAGTAAAAAGGACTCAGGAAAGAAAATGCTGTCCACATGCAGATAAACAATTGGTGTACTCTCAATGCAGATCTAAGCATACTTTTTTGACTTTATTTTTTTCATTTTTTTCCTTTTGATCTGTTTATTTTTTCACAACTGTGACTAATATGGAAATATGTTTTACATGATAGCACATGTGTAACCTATGTCAAATTGCCTACCATTTTAGGAAGAGGGGAGAGAAGAAGGGAGGGGGAAAGATTTGGAACTCAAAATCTTGTGAAAATGACTGTTAAAAATTGTCTTGACATGTAATTGGGGAAAAAATATAATTCTATTAAAAATAAAACAAACAGAACATTTTTGTTCGCTACTCTTTATTTTTTCTGGACCCTCTGAATCCTAATGCCTCTTTAGTGAGAACAGTAAGCTTCCTTTTTGATTTAATAAATTACCAACATGTAGCAATAGCTAGAAAAAGATGAAAGGAGAGAAAACCCAGAAAATTTAAAAGACATCCAAGTTCATAGAACTGGCAGGACCTTAGAAGTCATGTAGTACAACCACCCCTCATTTTAGAGAGAAAGAATCAGACCCAGTGAGGTGAAGAGATTGTATACAAATAGTGAGATGCAGAGGTGGAATTCAAACTCGGAGCCCTGCTTCTGACTCCAGCATTGTATCAGCCTGCCTCCCAACAACAAAATACCAGTTGTTAAATTAATCTAGCTTTAGGGGGAAAATGCAGCAAGGGACTTATTACTGGTCAGTGAGAACATCAAGTGACGACTCCAAGTTAGTCAGGAAACTCATTTCACATTCACCTTGAAAAATGTCTTCCTACCAGACTTGAGGCAGTTTGGTATCCTTTGTTTTTTATTCTCAAACAGCTTTCTGGAGTGTTTCCAGATCTCAAGTATATTTCTATGTGGCATCTCTTAGTTCTATCCCCAACTAAGTCCAAAACTTTAGTTCTTTCTGTAAAGGAAACCAACCCTCCCAGGAATGAACTGCTCTCTGAAGCAACCCAAGAACAAGAACCACCTTTAATACAACTTGAACCCGAGGGCAGTAGGATGATCTGGAAGCACGGAAACCAAACTGAGTTTTGTAGATCTGATGAATAAATTAGTAGACTTATAAGAAAAGAAACATCTAATAGGATAGGAGCAAAAAGGGTTGCCTTTGAGATTGAGTGTTTCCATCTATAAGGAACTTGTTCTGAAAACCTGGCTTCTATCTCATTTCGTATACAGGCAGCTATCTTTCTCTCCTCAGATAGAAGAAATCTACTTTGTTGTTGTTTATCCTTCATTCTGATGGAGGACCATGAGGTGATGCCATGACATACAAGTGAATTGGATTTAAGTGAGGGAGAGCTATGCAAAGTCATCAACCCAACCTCACTTTCTCTTCTGGAGCCATCCAGGTCCAGTGGCCAGATATAGATCAGGATGACTGGAGATAGCCTGGAATGCAGTGGGGGACTTTGGCCTTCAAGCTAAGGTCTTTAATGAGTCTCAGGTTGACTGAGGCAAACCCATTCAATGATTAAGGCTTAATAAGAAATGAGACAGAGAATAGCTTTTTTACCCAAGTCAAAAAACCCCCCCCAAGAAACATAAACAAAAAACCCCAATCTGGGAGTGGAAAACCTTCACAGTTTCTGAGGATTATGTACATTCATTCTGAGCCCAATCAGGGCCCCAAAAATGAGCAAGTAGGGCTTGACCTGGGACCTATTGTTGGCCAATCAATGAGAGCCTGAATGGTTTAGGGTTAAAGCTGATCTTTAAGAAAGAAAAAACAAAACAAAACAAAAAAAAAGGTTTCAGAGATTAAAATTTACATTCCCTTTGAACAGCACCTGAAGGTAAGGTAGGAGGGATATGGACAATGAGAGAATGCCATTGTCCTTCACAACCTGCCCCCTTCCTATCTTTCCAGGCTTCATACATTTAATAAGACCCAGTTCAAGAGCCACTTTCTACAGGAGCCACTTTCTAAAGTTGTTTCCTGTTTACTTTATATGTACCTATTTCCTATACATGTTGCCCCTCTCACTGGAATGGAATTGTCGATGGAGGCAGGGACTGTTGACGCCGTTCTTTGAATATCCACTTACTTAGTGTGGTGCATAGTAGGTGCTTAAGGACTGCATGTTGACTTGTTGACAGAAGCACTTGCTGACAAGTTTAGAGAGAGGGGGGCAAATAAGAGGCACAGTGGATGGAGTGCCAGGCCTGGAATAAGGAAGATTCATCTTCCTAAATTCAAATCTGGTCTCAGACACTCACTAGCTATGTGACCATGGGCAAGTCACTTAATCCTGTTTGCCTCAGTTTCCTCATCTATAAAATGAACTGGAGAAGGAATGGAAAACTACTACAGTATCTTTGCCAAGAAAACCCCAAAATGGGGTCATGATGAGTCAGACATGACCAAAAAACAAAAAAGACTGAACAACAATAACATAGAGGAAGAGAGGTATAGGTCTAAGGATGAGCTTTCTATCTAAGATTTAAGAAATTTGTGAAAGGGTCTCCCAGGCAATTCTGGCTAAGGAGGAACATTCCCTTCAGTTTCATAATTCTAGCAGCCATGACAAAAGACTTTCTTACGAAAGTCACCAGGATCACCCTGGGTGGATACTCTTTGGGAGCAAGAGTTAAATAGAAATACTTGTGTTCTCCAGCATCTATTTCTAAGCAATTTTCTGAAGCCATCTGCATAATATGTAATTTGCTTTGTCATCATGCTGTCTTTGAGGAGAGAACTAAGGATCAGCATTTTTTTTTAGGTCAACCTATAATATAGTCCATGTCAACAGGCTACTAGGTAATGCAGTGGATAGGATGCTAGATTTGAAGTCAGGAAGACCTGAGTTCAAATGTGACCTCAGACACCTATTAGGTCTCTTCATCTCTGCTTCAGTTTCCCCATTGGTAAAATGAGGATAATAGTTGCACCCACCTCACAAGGTTGTAATGAAGTTCAAATGAGATAACATGTGATAAATACTTAGTTGTAAACTGTAAAGATGCAATGCAAATTCTATCTGTTGTTGTTAAGAGAGATTTTGTGAGGAACTCATTCCACTCTGGAGGTTGATACTTTCTCTGCAATTTATAGTCCAAGATACTTGCTTAGAGCACTGAAAGGTTGGGGGTAACTTGCCTAGGGTCCCTCAGGCAGGATGTGTCAGAGGTTGGACTTAAATCCACATTTTCCTGACCCCAGAGCCCCTCTTAGACTCCATTGTACCAGAATGTTTAACTGTGAGTTTCAGCTTCTCCAAAAAGACCTACGGGCTGGGAAGGGAAAGAAGGCAATGATTACTTAACCTTCCCCATTAGACTGTGATCTCCCTGAGGACAGGGAACATCTTTTGCCTTTTTTTGCATCCCCAGTGCTTTTTGTGGGGAGATGAATTCTTGGTCTACTTTTCTTTGACCATTACCATGACTTGGTGGATAATAACTAGAAGGCTGAACAAGTAATCAGGAAGTCTTGGGTTCAAATCTCCCCTTTCTATTCCTGGATCCTGGGCAAGTCACAACTTATCTTGGTTTTAGTATCTGTAAAATGGGTATAATAATAGAACCTACCTCATGGGATTGTGGTAAGGATCAAATAAGATAATATATGTAAAGTGCTTTGAAAACCTTCAGGTGCTGTATAAATGTCAGTCATTTTTATGGAGGGGGTGTGAACTGACATCTGAGCTTGTAAATGTGAGATGGTTACATTTAAAAAAGAGTTGATAGCTCAGTCCACTGTGGTTGACATTTAAAAAAAAAAATCCTTCCATGTCATCTTTGCTCACTTGTCATGGGAAGCAATGAGATATAATGGAGACTGCCAGGACCTGGGCCAGAATTCCAGCTCTTCCAATGTGACCTTTTCATTTCATCTCTTCAGGCCTCAGTTTCCTCATCTGTCACCTCACAGGATCAGATGAGATTTCCTCTGACACCCTTTCCTTCTCTAAGTCTATGAGCCTATTACTGTTACAGAGACCCTTTCCTGCTCCAATCCTGGCTTAGGAAGAAAGGGGAGAAATGAATACAGATAGTGCCAGGTAAGTAGATACAATTGAGAAGCTTAAGAATTGTAGGCTGAAGGCTGTATGAAAATATAGAAATCTGTGCTGCTTCAAAGATGGGGCTCCTAGTGTGTGTATGCCTCACCTTCCTCTTCCAGGAAAACCCTAGGGAGGGCCCTGGGCAGCAAGAACTTGCCTTGCTTTTGTTTTACAGCTGGTTGCTTGTATGTGATGGCTGTTTTCTGCTCCAGAGCCCAAGGGATGGATTTCTGTGGTCCCTAACTGTTCATTGGGTTGGATTAATCTCCCCAATTTAACCAACCAATAATTTTTCTAACTCAGCTTTGGCCTTGGGGACTACAAGCCTTACTAAGTGGAAAGCTTCCAGGCTGCCTTTGGGATGTGGAAATACACCTGGCACCCACTGGGGAGAAAGGGAAAGAGAAAGACTCAGAGTTGTCTTTCTTTCCTAAGCCCTAGCTCATCCAAACAAAGATGCTAAAAATGCTGTCATCTTAACACCCTTCCACAGGGAGGGAACTGACAGCTAAGCTCCAACTCCTGACACCTCTAATGCATCCCTCCTCTCCTCTCCTTCTCCTCCTCCTCTCCCTCCTCCTCCAACAAGAACTCTGCCAACCTATATTCCCTTATTCTTAAATTATATCAGGGGATTGGAGCTTCAGTTTTCTTCCATTAAGCTCTTAGACAACTATTTCTTTTTAATCCCCCCCCCACCCAGGTGTCAGCCAGCATTTGTTGCTGTTGTTGTTTGTCCTTCATTCTCATAGAGGACCACGATAAGAGGACCATGATCCTAAGGTTGCGTCACTCAAAAACAAGTTCATATCCACCTTCTTCCCTTCCTGCCTCCTATTGTCTAGGCCTCCCATTCCCAGCATTTCCAGTCTGGAAGCTTAAGGGAGTTAAGAGTTTGGAAGGAGAATTTTGGTTTTTTTTTTTTTTATTTAGAGAGGTAGCTGGGTGGAATACAATTGGACATAGAAGGCCCTAGGTTCAAATGCAGCTTCAGAAATGAGCTGTGTGAACCTGGTTCTCTCTGAGTCTCATTTAACTCATCTGCAAAATGAGGATACTTAATAGTACTGACCTCTCCAGACTGTTATGAGGATCCAGAGATAAAGTATGTAGTTAAGTATTTTGCAAACCTTAAACTGATATACTAATATGAGCTGTGACTCAAATTGGGGTTTGCCCATTATAACCACTCAGACCTTCTTGTTTCTACTTCCAATTTTGGGAAACTGCCTGGCTAAAAAGGACAATTTCTAACATGAGCATAGTTGCCTTTCCTCACAAAGTGATGAAAAGGAGATGTACCCAGGAGAAGGAAGCAGAGAACTAGCCTCAGTCAGAATTAGCCCTAACTCAGGCACTCACTATGGGACCCTGGACAATTCGTTTTTTACTTCTCAGTGTCCCCAGGCAACTCTCTGAGACCGGGAATTGTAAATCCAGGTTGCTAGAGGGAGTTTCTTTACAGTGAGAATTTCCATGGAGATCCAGACCCAGTGGAACTTTCAAGAAGAGGGGACCAAGAATTGAATACTCAGGGGCAGCTAGCTGGCGCAGTGAGTAAGAGCGCCGGCCTCGGAGTTGGGATGACCCGAGATCAAATCCGGCCTCAGAAAATGAGCACCCACACATAAATAATGACTAGCCGTGTAACCTTGAGCAAGTTACTTAACCCCAATTGCTTTAAAAAAAGAAAGAAAGAAAGAATTGAATACTCAGCCCAGTGACCTGCTTTGACTCTCCTTATAACAATATGTCTCTGGTAAACTATAGGAGACCCTTT
Source organism: Gymnobelideus leadbeateri (assembly GCA_011680675.1). NCBI lineage: Eukaryota > Metazoa > Chordata > Mammalia > Diprotodontia > Petauridae > Gymnobelideus > Gymnobelideus leadbeateri. The sequence goes on from WOXC01009937.1 coordinate 29,083, forward strand.
AAAGGAGCTGTGGATAGAAGTCAGGAGGCCTGATGCCTCTGCCTGAGAGTAAGAATTACACTTCCAACTTGTTTGGCCAAAATATATTTGCCAAAAACCCAGTCACTGAGAGGTAACCCCATCAACTCCACCTGGGTTCCTACTGAAATATGATCTGCAATTTCGAGTCAGGAAGACCTGGGTTCAGCTCCTCCCTCAGATCCTTAGTAGCTGTGTGACCCTGGGCAAATCACTTAGCCTCACTGGGCCTCATCTGTAAAATGAACATGTTGGACTCAATGGCCAGTCAGGGCCTTTCCATTTCTAAAGTTATAATACTATAACTATTGTTGTACCCCAATAAAGCAAGACAGAAGGTCCCTGAGATTAAATTTTAAAAGTGGATTTTATTACCATGGGACTGTCAGGATGCATGGTCACCCAAATCAGACAGTGCTTTGGCACAGACATTGTGCTGGTTTTATAGAGGTTCCATAGTCAGGTTACTGAAATTACAGTGATGTAAGCTAAAACTACAGTGATTTGTCAGTGTACATTTGAAGATGGAGTTGTCTGTTTTACAAATGAAGGGAAGGGGAGGTTGGAGTTTACAAATCAATGAAGGGAAAGGCAAAGTGGAGTTGTGTCTATACTATGACCCATCCACGCACTTCAAATAGCTTCAAATACCAGAAAGTATTATAAATCATGGCTTTAACTTTAGGAGGAAGAATTGCACAAGGGAGAAAAATCTCTGAGAAGTGCCTGCTTCCCTCTTCCGCCCACCCCCATCCTTAACTGAAGAAAGGAAGGAGTCTGTGGGAGAAAAGGGTGGATATGAACGTCATTGCATCATCCAGATCCCAGCTGTGACCTGGCTCAGAGTTTTGTGTTTCAAAAATAACTATGGCTTACAGTTGGGGAAAAAGTAAACTGTTGCATCTCCATGGAAACTGGAAGAGAGAGAAAAAGCTCTTAAGCAAGGCTGCTGGATTCCAGCACATGTGGCAATATGGGGTGAATGCCAGGAGGTAATGGGACCTGTGCAGCCTGGGGGTTTCTAGAGAGGTAGGAATTCTCTGGAGAAGCCTAGAAGCCCCTTAGGCACATCAGGGCAGACTGAGGGAGCAAACATTCTTGGTCTGATCAAAATGTTAAAAGAAGGCTCTGTGAGTCTAAATAAATATTTATTGTAAAAATGCTTGCTTCTCTCACTGTCTTAATTTAGATCTTGCTACTTCCTAGATCATTGACATCTTACTCCTTAGGTAGTTGGCTAAGCAAAGGTCAATCACTTTAGAAAGCCCTGGTTCAGCCCCTCATCACCTTAAGCCTACTATTACAGTAGTGTCCTAATAATTTTATCTACCTTTAGTCATTCCCTTCTCCAATCCATCAGTTCATATAGCCATGAGAGTAATGTCTATGCACCAGTCAGACCATGTCACTCCACTGTTCAAAAGCTTTATTGGTTCCCTATTTTCCTTAAGATGAAATAAGAACTCCTTAGCCTAGCTTTCAAGGTTCTCCACAATTTTACTAATAGATACTTCCCAGCTTTATTTCATATTATGTCCTTGTATACATTCACAATTCAGCCAAATTAGACTACTAGCTATTTGCTGAATTTGACATTAAGTTTTGCCTCTGTGTAGTTTCATAAACTGCTCCCTATCCCTGGAATGCAAGTCTTTCTTTGAAAATTCTTCCTTCAGAGTTCAGTTCAGGCACTGCCATGAAGTGTTACCTGATCCCCCAGGACTCTCTTTCTTCAAATTACCTTTTGTTATACTTACATAGTATCACCCACCCCCACCCAAGTTGCAGGACTGATTCTCTGGAGGATAGTAACCTCAGGTTCAAAATAGTCAACTCTTCTAACAGTGTTGCTTACTAGCCCCCACAATGTATTTTCCTTTCAGTAATCAGCCAGAAGGTACAATTAGCTGAAAGAACTGCATTTACTGAAATGACAGTAAGAAAAGAAGCAATAAAACATCTTCCTCATAAATGGGTACATTCTCCCACAGGTACAGTCAGGATCATCTGGGAAAGTGAACACACATTGAGATCCCAAGTAGAGAGTATAGAAAACATGTATGGCTAGGGCACATCCATGTAGATATTGTCAAGGAACAAGCAATTTCTCTGATGCTGCAAAACTCTTAAGAGCAAATACTACTCATGTCTTCATGCTACTCTTGCTTATCTTGTTCTAGTTTCTACAATATGTCATTCTGGTGTGCTGGAAACTGTTCTGCAAGTTACTCCTTGGCCATAGAAGTCTCTAGCTTCTGGTCAGCTGGAATTCATGACTAGTGTAATGTTATACTCTTAGAAAGATCAGAAATCTAGTCCCAGAAGAAATTTTCCCTGTTTTGTTTCCTCCCTCAGAGTCTTAGCTTAGACTCCTTCTGAAGTGAAGGAAACTCTTAGCCCCTTTGAATCAAGCTCTGAGGAGTAAAGACCTGGATCCTCTTGGCAAGTTATCATCCTTGAAATCAGCCTTTCTTTCAACAAGTCTTCCCATTACAGAGCTGTGTCCTCCCATTGGTCAGAGACCTTACTCTAGTAGGTGGTGATCTTACAATAAGACAAGCAGTCTAGGTCTGTTTAAATGCAACAAGAACAAAATGAACATTTCTCAGATATCCAGCATTCTAGTGATATAAACTCCACATTTCTCTCCATTAGATTCAATATCAGTGTTTAGACAGGATTCAATAATACACTCAAGGAATCAACAGATTCAAAAGTCTGCAAAGTTACCTCAGTGGAACTGACTTATGAGGGAAAATTCCCAGAAAAGGGGGAAGAGGTAAGATTGTGCAATTACAACCCATTTTTTTGGCCTATTTCTCTAGGATCCTTCAAACTGCAGTACTAAATTTAAAGTTTTGAGTAGGGAATACAATTTTAGGGGCCCAGATTCATCTTGAATGAACCCTTACATGTTACATGGTTAGTCTGGTCCTACTTTCCAAGGACCGTACCTGTTACATCTTTCACTGTAGAGCTTTAGGTTACCTGAGGGGTTAAGATATCTCTTTTCCTCTCTTCAATTCATGCCTCTAGCAGCTATGTGAAGATAGGCTAATGATTTAGCTCAGTTACTATGTAACATTGGTTCTCACAAGTTCACATCGAAAGCTGGCTTTGCTGCTGCTTCTAAGGGCTGGAGTCCCAGACTCTTGCTACTTAGGACATCTCTGCTGGACTGACTACAACAGTTGCCTAGATTCCTGAACTCCTACATCCTCAGGGCTCATGTTCTTGGCTTAATCTGGTTCAATGGAAGACTTTACTCCATATACCTAGACTAATGGACCAAGGACCTATGCCCATTTCTCAGAAGCCCAGGGTTTCAAGGAAGAAAGGTAAAGAGCCCAGGGCCCTTAACCCTACATACAGCATGGTTCTCTCATTAGAAGCCATTAGAGAGGAATCACCTAGATCCCAAAGACAGGAGTGCTATAAAAGGTCTGGTAGGTACTGATTTAGACTCTTTCAAAGTCCAAGACATTTCTGCCTACTCAATCAATGGGAAAAAAACTTTGTAGTAGGCCAATCAAAAAACAACTGCAGATCCACATGCTGTTGAACGAAAGTGGAGAAAAATCTCAATGGCTTTCATTGCGGCTGGGCAATCCTTTTACAACTCCATAGTTAACTCACTATGGCTCTTCTAAACCTTTCCATCCCTCCTCCCACTTCCCATAGGCCCTCTTTGTTCCTCTTAGCTGAGAACCCTGCCTTATATTTTACAGAAAAAATGGAAGCCATTTGTTGAGAACTCCCTGTTTTCCCTTCTCATTTCACATCACCCACAGGCCTGCTGCCTCCTCTGTCTCCACCTCTGTCTCACACAAAGAGATGGCCATACTTCTTGTCAAGGCAAACCCCTGTACTTGCACAAGTGATCCCATTCCATTTCATCTTCTCCAGCAAATTATCCCCCCAGTTATCCCTAATTATCTCTTACTTATTTTCAATCTCTTCCTGTCCGTTGGCTATTTCCTTACTGCATATAAACATATTCATATCTCCCTCATCCTCCAAGAACCATCGATTGATCCTTTCATCCTTGGCAACTATAATCTTTTACTTCTTCTGCCTTTTGTGGCTAAACTCCTTGAGAAGGCCATCTATATAACAGGTATTTCTACTTTCTCTCCTCTTCCTCTCTTCTTAACTCTCTATAATCTGGCTTCCAACCTCTTCTTTCAACTGAAATTATTCTCTTCAAAGTACCAATAATCTCTTCATAACTAAATCTAATGACTTCTACTTGATCCTCAGATTTCTTGACCTCTATGAAGCCTTTGACACTATTGTTCACCCTCTTCTCCTTGATACTTTCTTCTCTCTAGGTTTTCATGACATTACTCTGTCCTGGTTCTCCTACCTTTCTTACCATTCCTTCTCAGTCTCCTTTGATAGTTCTTCATCCAGGTCATGCCCACTAACCCTAGGTGTCCTACAGAGCTCTATCATGGGCCATCTCCTCCTTTTATGCTATTTTACTTGGTGATCTTATCAGCTCCCATGGATTCAGTTATTCAATTTATTAATTGAATTAAATACATTAAATATACATATACATGTATGTGTATATGTATACATATATATGTATATTTTATGATTCTCACACCTACTTATTCTGCCCTTTTCTCCCTACTGACTTCCAGTTGTTGTACCCCAATAAAGCAGACAGAAGATCCCTGAGATTAAATTTAAAAAGTGGATTTTATTACCATGGGACTGTCAGGATACATGCCCAAATCAGACAGTAGTTTGGCACAGACATTGTGCCGGTTTTATAGAGGTTCCATAGCCAGGTTACTTAAACTGAAATTACAGTGATGTAAGCTGAAACTACTGTGATTGGTCAGTATACATTTGAATTCCCCGCCCCCCCCAAACCCTAGGCTAGAACTCCTACCCACAGATCAATCAGGGGAAAGGAAGGAGTAGGGTTCCTGCATGTTTACACAACAATTAGGGGAGGGGAAGGTGGAGTTCTCAGTTTTACAAATCTCTCAGTTTTACAAATCAGTGAAGGGAAGGGGAGGTTGAGTTGTCTGCTTTACAAATCAATGAAGGGAAAGGAAGGTTGAGTTGTCTGTTTTACAAATTAATGGAGGGAAAGGGAAAGTGGAATTGTGTACACAGTCTCATATCTCTGCCTATTAGCTATTGTGAACTGGATGTCCTATACACATCTTAAACTCAATATATCCCAAACCAAATTCATTACTTTGCCTTCCCCTTCCAAAATTCCCTACTGCTGAATCAACAACTTCTCCATCACCCTGGTTTGACATCTAGGCTCTCTTTCACCCCCACCATATCCAGTTTGTTTCCAAGGACTTTTTAGCTTTGTAATATTTCTCTCACACATCCCCTTCTTTCCTCTAATACTGCCACCACCTTTATAGTGTCCTTATCACCTCACACCTGGTGTTGTGCTAAATGAATCGAGATAAGAGAGTAAAATTTGCAAGTAGATTTTACTTTTTCCACAGGATTGTCCAGGGTCAGGCCCAAATTGGACAGGGCGTCTGCAAGGACAATCCGGCTTTTAAAGGGACACCATGTGGCCAAAGGTTAGGTATTACACAAGCAGAAACTTGCAGAGGCCAAGAACAGTACACACCTCGAAATTCCCGCCAGCACCAAGGCTCCCTGACCTGGAAGCCCGCCCACCTCTGTGCAGGTGAGCTGACTGGGTAAGGGCAGAGATCCATTGGGGGAGGGACAGTGAACCCAGAGGTCTTGCACAACATTGGACTATTGAGATAGCCTGTTAAAAGTCTCCCTGCTTCAAGTCTCAGTTCTAGTCTGTTCTCTACTCAGCTGCCAGAGTGATCTTTCTAAAGAGCAGGTCTGCCCACTACTCAATAAACTTTAAAAGATCCCTATCACCTCTAGGATCAAATATAAAATCCTCTGTTGGCTTTTAAAGTCCTTCAGGCAAATGAAGTTAAACTGAAAGGGGCAGACCCTTATACTTCATTGTTTCAGTTACTTGCCCCTTCTTGTTGAGTTGCTCAGTCCTGTCTCTTCTTTCTCCCTATTTCCTAGAAAAACTACTATTGGAAGTCCCTTACAACTGAATGCATTCTCCTTAGAATGAAAGCACTTTGAAGGCAGGGACCAAGTCCTATTATCATCCCACTGACTTTCAGCACTCCATTCCCAGCTCAGTTTCCCATTTAGATTCAAAGTCTAGGAATATCCAGATTAGAAGGTTCCTGGACTCAATTCATCACACTATCCACTTACTCAGACAATGTTGTTTCCTTTTGGCACTGGTTGAACAAAAGAAAGATACATAATGGCTACCTAGCTTGGATCTCTTCAAATCTTCATTGTTCTTCCAGAGAGGAGGTGTGGCTCTGGGAACCCCCTTGAGCTCTCCTGGAATCTTCCCACTCTAGGCATTTGCCTGAGGCTATAAACCTTTCATTTTCTTAGGCCCAAATCTCTTATTCTTACTAGCTAGCCCTCCATTGTTTAGCTAACCTCTACCCTTGAACCTCCCAAAATATCTATGCCCAAATCTGTTCCCTTAAACTAGTTTAGCCCTCTTTTGTCCCTCATCTCCAGGTAGCCTCCAAATATTTCCCACCCTTAATCTCTCATTATTGGAGAGATTAAGATCACTTGACTCCTCTTGAAGACCCCTCCCCAAATTCCTCCTCTAAACCCCCCCTAGATTCCTCCCACAACCTTTCTGTATATAAGCTCCACCTTGCCTCCATGAGGTGTGAGAGCACCAGAGAATGATCTAGTGCAGACTCACTCTGTTTCAGATGATTCTGACCCACTTGCAAGAGTCACAGATAGTGAGGCTCCTTAAGAGTCTACCGGATATGACGAACTTTGCTTTTCTATGTCTGAGAGAAGACGAGTCCAGTTCATTTAGCAATACCCAATGTGTTGGTATTTTGGGGTCTCTAACCCCTAACCTCAACACAAGTATTGGTTATTTAAAAATAAAAAACCAAACAATTCTTAGAAAGAGGTGGCTGGAGGTGCTGGAGCCAAGATAGCAGTGTAGAAGCAGAAAAACTCCATTCGCTCCCCCCATAACCACCTCAAATACCTACAAAATATGACTCTAAACAAATTTTAGAGCCGCAGAACCCACAAAGGGACAGAGAGAAACAAATCCCCCACTGAAGGCAGCCTGGCAAGCCAGCAGGAAGGGTCCCTCTCAGCTTGGCTGGGAGCAGAGCCCAGGCCTACTTGAGGCTGAGGCTTTAGCCTCAGAGTGGCCCTGACCAGCCACAGCTGGAGGGACTTTGGGAAAGTGGATCACCAGCAGCTGTGGTGGTTTCCAGACTTATCAACCCATAAATGCCAAAGGCAAAGTAAAAGGTCAGTGTGGACTTTAGGAACAGGGGGTCCAAGAGTGATGTCTAGCCTCTGCCCCTGGGGTGAGAAGCAGCTGAGGTGCAAGGGCACCACATGGCTGCTTCACAGCTCCTGGCCTGCAGATTGTAGGGGGACCAAGCAACCAGTCTGAGGGATAATGGCTCTTGCTTTAACCTGCTTGGATCTGGATTGCAGTCTAGAGTGGAGGTCCTGGGGTATGTGACCAGGTGCCAGAGCCTGTGGAGGCTTCAGAGAGGGCACTCAACTAATAATTCCAGCAGCTGTGAAAACCCCAGCGATTTGGGACAAAGCTCTCCTCTCTGGAAGCAGAGTTCTACTGTGGCAAAGAGCTCAAAAGTCAAGTAATTGAGTGGCAACATGAGCAAGCAAAGGAAGCAAAGCAAGCACAGCAATTCAATTTTAGATTCCTATTTTGGGGACAAAAAGGATCAAAGCATGGAATGGGAGGACGACAATGAAGTCAGAACTCCTGCACCAAAGGCTTCCAAGAAAAAATATGAATTGGTTACAGGCCATAGAGAAGCTTAAGAAGGATTTTGAAAACCAAATAAGAGAAGTGGAGGAAAAATTGGGAAGAGAAATGTGAATAATGCAAGAAAATCATGAAAAGAGAGTCAACAACCTGACTGAAGAAAATAACACCTTAAAAAACGGTGTTATGCACTTAATTTATTTTTAAAACATCCTAATATAAAGAGATGTTTCAGGGGACAGGTTTCTGAACTTGGATTTAGGAAGACCTGGGTTCATATTTGCCTCCATCATTACTAAATCTTGTGACCAGGAGCAAATAAGTCAATTAACCTTGATGAGTCTTGAGTTTCATTTTAAAACTTTAAGTTAAATTGTTTATAGTCTTTGCATCTGCAGTATACTGATTAGTTAAATTGAACTGAATTCATCCTCTTTGTACAAGTTTCTAGTTAAAGGACCATTCCTTATAGAAACTGGGGGAGGAAAAGAGAACCACTGATATTACTAGTCTCACCTTGACAAATTTCTCATTCACAAATATGCTATAGCAATTATAGCCAAAACCAGCCTGCATCATTTCACATCAAAACTAAACTGTGAGGCTTTCCCCTCCCCCCTCAATTCAATAAACATTGGCTCACTATTGGGAGAGTCAGCAAGACTCAATCAATATCCCAGGTGGCCTTGACTCAGGGTGCCCTACATTCCAATCCCATCTCTGACTAGCACTAACCATGTGACTGTGTAACATTGGACCAGTCATAATCTCTTAGTACCTCAGGCAATGCAAGTATAAGTTTTTGTTATTTTCTTTTATGTCCCACTAGATATGAATAATGACCTGACTTTTCTTTGTTAAAGTGTCTGTTTGAGGGTCAATAGATCTAAAAGGCACCTAGAGGGGCGGCTAAGTCTCTAAGTGAATAGAGCACCTGCCCTGGAGTCAGGAGGATCTGAGTTCAAATTTGGCCTCGGACACTTAACACAAAAACTAGCCGTGTGACCTTGGGCAAGTTACTTAACCCCAATTGCCCTGCCTTACCCCCTCCAAAACAAAATAAATAAAAAGCACCTAGAAGATGTTAAAACAGATGTCCATTTGTACAAGTGAATGTCAGAGTTCACATTATCACAGTTGCCATATCTTAATTTCATTTCACTTTAATTTGAGGAGCCTAATAACAAATTAAGTCCTCCCTGGGTATCCAAAGACAAAATAAAACAGTCCCAGTTCTCAAGGATTTTGCATCCTATTTGATGGGAAATAATGTATCCATATAAAAGTATATACAAAATATTAACATAATAATTTCCTTGGTGAAGGCAAAGGTCAAGTCAAGCACAGCTTGTTAACAATAGAACAAGGTTCTAGAGGGCACAACAGAAGGAAAGGAAACCAGTCAACAAGTATTCTTTCTTATTCTCCAGTCTTTCAGCAGCTCAAATAGACAAGCCTTGGCAGGGGCCCAGGCTTCCATGCCTTTTTTTTTTTTTGTCTCTCCATCATTCTCCCAAGGAAATATTTTCTCTCTCTCTCTCTCTCTCTCTCTCTCTCTCTCTCTCTCTCTCTCTCTCTCTCTCTCCCTCTCTCTCTCTTTCTCTCTCTCTGTCTCTCTCTTTGTCTCTGTCTCTCTGTCTCTTTCTCCAGTATCCCTCTAGGTGCCTTCCTTCATTAAAAAGTAAGCTCTCTGAAGGCAGGAATTGCCTTTCTTGTTTATATTTTTTGTCTTCAGTACTTAGCATTGTGCCTGATAGGAAGTAAGTGATTAACAAATGCTTTATCTATTTATTTGTTTATTTGGCACCTACTATGTACCAGGTGCTGGGGATATAAATACAATGAATGCAAAGAGTGAGACTGAGAGACTAGAGGGATGGGACTCTCTTGGATGGGTATGAAGGAACAGAAGTGCTCTTCAGGGAAGAGCTTGACCAGGTAACCACACAGATCAGAGTCACAGGGGATTCTGTGTAGAGTCATAACACAGCAGACAGTCAGGTCTTTATAATATAGTAAAGGTAATATAAGGTTTTTTGTTTTGGTTTTTTTTGAAAAATTTTTGGTGGGGATGCAATTAGAGTTAAGTGACTTGTCTATAGAGTCACGTAGTAAGTGTTTGAGCCTGGATTCGAAATCTAGTCCTCCTGACTTCAGGGCCTCTAGGTAATATATAGATAGGTTTGATGATCAATTCCTTAGAAAGAGGGCTCATGAGAATCTTTGTTCTTGAGGTGTCAGCAGGTGTGGAATGGGAAGGGCTTCAGAGCAGATGTCCAGTCCCTGGTCCTACCTGAAGGGCAAGGTGGGGTGGTTGATGGAGTCCTTGATTATCTAGGAATGGGGGAAGTTCAAGGTACTCACTCTCAGCCAACTCAGCTCTGCCTGAAGACTTCAGGGTTTGAACAAGGTCACAAGATTTTAAGGAACAGATACATTTAAAATCATTTGACATAGCATTTTGGAAAAGGCCCAGGATTTGGAGTCAAGAGACCTGGGTTTGAATTCTACTTTTGCTTCTTATTGTCATTCTAATTTTGGGGAAACCACTTAACCTCCTCTTTGGGCTTTACTTTCCTCTGTAAAATGAGAAAGTTGAACTAGATGACCTCTAGCTCTAAATCTAGGATCCAGCTATGTCAATATCTACCTTAAGAATTTCAAAGTACTTTGCAGTATTTCTGTGGTTCCAGAAACTCTTTGGTGTGGGCAATCTCCCTCCTCCTTACCCCCTTGGATGGCCACCCACTTCTGCTAGTTCTATGTGACCTTTTTATCTATATTTTTTAAAAAATCGTTCATACATATTTTTAGGCAGCTCTTTAGAGGAATATCTAAGAGGGTTTCTTTTTGTGCTAATAATTTTCTGGGTAAATCCTTGGGACAGTCATTTGTTATCCTTTGCTTTTATTATGTGACTGGCTTAACTTCTATATTTAAAAGCAATTGAATTAATTCCAGTGACAACCAGGGGACTTGCTGAACTGGATCTAGAGTCAAGAAGATCTGAATTCACATTCAGCCTCAGATATTTACTGGCTGTGTGATGTTGGGTAAGTCACTACACCTCTGTCTGCTTCAGTTTCCTTACCTGTAATGGGGATAATAATAACACCTACCTAATTGGGAGAATCAAATGAAATAATAATTGTAAAATGTATTTCAAACCTTAAAGTGTTATAAAAATGCTGTCACTCTGATTATTATGATTATTGTTATCATTAAGGAAATTATTACAGATGAAGTTTGCCTCAGTAGCTCATAGTAAGTAACCTTTCCTTTGGGCAGCTTTCTCCCTCTCTTCTCAGCTTTCTACTGTCCACTTCACCTATTAAAACCTGCTTTTCAGGAAAGGAATTAGATATCAGGAAAAGGTCAGTAACTGATAACATGTCTCCTTTTCAGGCATTTTTAGAAAGGGGATCAAAATATTCAGCTGAAGGAGAGGAGGCTTGTGGGGATGTGTGGTTTCAAGCCTTAAGAAACAGGTAGGAGAAATATTTTAGGGGTGTCCTGAAATCAGGCCACTATAGGCAGGTTTTGTTCTAAGGAAGTGCAAAGCCCAAGTCACAACTCTCCTGTGAATCAGCCAGGTGTGTCCATGTTATTGTCAGTGTATTAAGAAAGGTAGCAATACAAAGGAAGGACACAATTCTTCTTTGTCTGGACCTATAAACGCATGATTTGTCCTATGGGCAGTCATCCCTAAACTATTTAGGAGAATATTTTTGGAACTGCAGACATCAGAAACCAAGCAGAACCAAAGCTCCCACCCTCTACTTATTGAGATTAATCAGATTAGTAGTAGTTTTTTTCTGCAAAGAAACTGCCCAGATCTAAAGTACTGCTTATTTATTGTCTATTGAATTAAAGAAGCCCATTCCTTGGAGGACATACCTGGACTGAGAAAAAATAAACATTCAAACAGCAGATACAGTAGACTGGGAGATGTCCCCCTGCCTTATAATTTAAATACACACAAACTGGATCTTTATCCATAGCGTGCCCACAAACCTTAAATGTCCCATAGAATTGTATCCTCAGCCCTCTTCATTTTTGCCTCTATACTATCTTATTTGATGATATGGTCAGCTCCCACGGATTCAGTTTCCATCCCTATACTGATGATTTTCTGATTTACCTATCCAGTCCTTTCCTCTTTGCTGACCTCAAGGCTCACATCTCCAAATGCCTTTTCAACATCTCAAACTGCATGTCCTATAAGACATCTTAAATTCAGCGTGTGCCAAATTAAATTCATGATTTTTCTTCCAAAGCCTCTACCCTTCCAAATTTTCCTATTACTGTCAAGGGCAATGACATCCTGCCAGTCACTTATATTGGAATCATGAGGTGTCAGTCTTAACTCCTCACTATCTCTCACCCCCTATATCCAATGTTGTCAAGGTCAGTCCATTTTACCTTTGTAACATCTATTGCATTTGCCTTCTTCTCTCCTCTGACACAGCCACTACCCAGGGGCAGGTTCTTATTATTTCATTCCTGGTCTGTATCAGTCAGTCAGTCAGTAAGCATTTATTAAATACCTACTTTGTGCTAGGCATTATGCTAAGTCTCAGAGATACAAAAAAGAGACAAAAGATAGTCTCTGCTTTCAAGGAACTCACAGTTTAATGGGGAAGACAACAAGCAAAATATTGCACTAGACTGCTGATTGGTTACATTGCCTCGAGTCTTTCCATATTATAGTTCAATTTCCATTCAGCCACCAAAGTGATCTTCCTAAAGAACAGGACTAACCATGTCACTCCCCTACTTAATAAACTCCAGTGGCTCCTTATTAACTCCAAGGTCAAATATAAAATCTTGTTTTTGGAGTTCAAAGCCCTTCATAACTTTCCCCCCACCCCTTTCCACTCTCCTTACACCCTCAGGTACTCCATTCTGAAACTTGATTTGCTGTTCCTCACACAGGACACTCCAATCTCCCAATTCCTGGCATTTTCACTGGCTTTCTCTCATGCCTAGAATGTTCTACTTCCCCTTCTCTGCTTCCTGGCTAAAATTCCACTTTCTAGAGGAAACCTTTCTCAGGCTCTCAATTCTAGTGCCTTCTCCCTGACAAATATCTCCAAATTATCCTGTCTTTAGCTTATATGTACATAGATTGTGAGCTCCTTGAGAGCAGGGACTGTCTTTTGTCTTTCTTTTTATTCCTGGAGTTTAGCAGCAGAGTACCTGGCACAGTAGGTGCTTGATAAATGTTGATTGACTGACAATTCATGAAGGTATCCATATTTTCTTTTCTTTATGGTCACATGTACAGAAGATACTCATCCCCAACCCAACATCAGTGCAATGGCACAAAATGATCTTTCTGTGAATTGCTTTTTCAAAAGATACCTTCCCACCTCTCACTACCCCTCCTAATATATATTACATGGATGCACAGGGTATTTTTATTTGCTTTACTTATAATTCCTTTCTGTTTATCTTGAACTTTCCTGCCTTTGCTTCATACTCTATCTCTGTGATGTTTTCCCCCTAGTCCTGTGTCAATGGATACATACAAAGAAAGAGTCTATTTTAGCCCTTCTTCCATCCCATCAAATGAGATATGATAAGGGCAGCTAGGTGGCAAAGTGAATAGAACACCACCACTGGAGTCAGGAGAACCTAAGTTCAAATCTGGCCTCAGACACTTAACACAAAAACTAGCCGTGTGACCTTGGGCAAGTCACTTAACCCCAATTGCCCTCCAAAAAGCAAAAAAACAAAAACAACAACAAAAAAAGAGATATTATTTGCAAAGCACTTAATATGGTGCCTGGCACCTAGTAGGTGCTTAATAAATCCTTTTCTCTTCCCCTCTCCTCCACCTCCCCCCCTCCCCAGATTGAAATGTAATCTTTCACTGTAGGCTCAATTCTCTAATTTTAGGAAATGCCTCTAGGTTCTTGTCTTCAGCCAGAATGCCTTAATTTTTTTCCTCTTGTGCAACATGTTTGATTCTGAAAGTACCAGGGGATGTATCCATCTGTGCTGCTGAGTCATGGACTTGGCTCAAGGAAGGAATAAGAAACAAGGGAATGAAAATTGCACATGACCTAGCTATTAGTGATTCTACTGTTTTGGTTTTGGCAAGTGGAAAATCTATAAATGAATTGATAAACTGGAGCTCCTTGGTACTAGGAGATGCTGCCTTACTCTGTACCCAGCCTAGCCTCTCCTAACATACCCTTTCCTAATACACTGATATAGCATTAACATACTTGTGCAATTCCTGAAGGGGTAGGACTTAGGCTTCCCTTTCCTAAAACAGAGAGCTCTCAGAATTTGAGATCTCAGATGAATTTCCACTGTTATTTTTTAAAACTCTCACAGTGAGTTGAACAGTGTCTATTTTAAATGATTTCAATTTTTGCCCCCCTCTGGAAGCAGAGATAAAGGAACCCTTCCTGCATAGGCCTTTTTAAATCCCTTACGCAATTTTGGAATCATCTTTTCGTGGGGGAAACAAACTCTTAAAGAGGCTGGTATCCAGAGTAACTGGCAGAAGAAAATGAGGAAGGGCATGGAAGAAGCAATGAATAAAAGGAAATCAATAAATGAAGTGTGTCTTTCCGGTTCCCTTCATCTCAGCCCCACTTCTTTCAGTGTTCAGCATTTCTTATGCTAGTGATTTACAACGGTGAAGAGTGTGGTCTGGTGAGTAAAGTGCTGGGCATGGAGTCAGGACTCCAAGTGGCTGAGTCACTGTGGAGTCTAAAGGAAGTCCTTCCCTTCTCTTCTTCTTAGCTCGGTGGTGGTAGGGGTGTGTGTGTGTGTGTGTGTGTGTGTGTGTGTGTGTGTGTGTGTGTGTGTGTGTAGATGAGGAGAATGTTGAGTTAGAAGTGGAGTCCTCCACATCTCCTTTTCTTTAAAATAAACAAATACAAGTGCTCAAAGTGACATAAACCACTCTCCTTTGAAAAATGGAAGGGTTGGGCTACATGATCTGAGTTGTCTTCCAGTTCTGATATTCCTATGATCCTTTGATTTCTGACTGATGTATTATTTGGCCCCATTTGAGAGCTCCTTGAGAGCGCGGCTCTTGCATTTCTTTTGCCTTGCAGAAGGGTTTGGGACCCTCTTTTGCATTCCTCACAGCTTAGCACAGTGCTTGGCACACGTTAGGCTCAATCACACAGCAGACCCGGAGTTAAAAACTAGGATGTGTGTCTGTAGTGGTTAGATAAATTCGGATGAGGATCCGAAAGTACTGTGTTATTGAATTGAAGTAGGGGGAGGACATGCTCAGGTAACACTGAATTTCAGGTACCCTATAGGCAACTTTCTATAATTAGTCCCGAGACTGTGGAATTTTTCCCTGGAATACCTACCCATATAAAATTCATTCTGGAGACTGTAAGAAAAAAAATAGACTCCTCTATGTCAGACTTGGGCTGCTGCCGGAATCTCCCCTGCCTTCCCTAAGAGGCTGGTCAAGACAAGCAGGTCTTAGCATCTCTTGTGAGTCAGGGCAAATTGAGTAACAAGGACCACAACCACCTTATTTGCTTTCAGATTTTCCTCTCTCTGATTGTGGACTCTGAGGACCCGTGTTCAAATTCTGCCACTAATGTTGTCTGTGACCTTAAGTCATTTACTTCTCTGCTTTTCTTCTGTAAAAATAGGGGTCTGGATGGCTTCTGAGGTTCCTTCCACTTCTAGACCCTATAATTTTACGATTGTTCAGTGAGGCTTCAAACATTTTCATTTCCCTCCTCAAAAAAGCCCTCCAAAACAAAAACAAACCCGAAACGAAATAAAATAAAACAAAACCAACTAACCAGATTTAAAACCACCCTATTTGCTTTTGGATTTTCCTCCCATGTTTTAGGGAGGTTTCAAGTATACAAGTAAAAATCTTGGTATGGTGGGGGAAAGAGACGGAGGAGAGGGGTATGTGGCAGGGCACGTGTGCATGGGAGTCCGGAGCCGGCTGGGACTTAGGTGATGGGGAGGGGGTCTCTGCCTTGCCTTTCTCTATTTCCGTCTCTGCACCTCTTACTGTGTTTCTATCTCTCTGTTTCAGTGTCTGTTTCTCCCTCACCTTCCTCCTCCTCCAGTCCGTCTATTTTCCTGCTCACTTCCCCTCTTCCCACCTCCTCCCTTCACCTCCCTTAGCGCGTCTCGTGTGGGGGCGAAGGAGCCCCGCTGATAAGTGGGGGAGGCGCGCGCACGCGCAGCCTCCCAGTGCTTTGCGCGTGCTCCCCTCCTCCGCCCTCTCCCCCTCCCCCGGGACCGGGCGGCGGGCTCAGGGAGCGTGCGCGCGGCCCGCCCCGCGTGCGGGCGGAGGGGTGAAGGAGGGGCGCGCGGCGGCCGCATCCCGCAGACGCTGGAAGCCGCGCAGGAGGACGGACGCGTAGTCCGAGCAGCCGGGCGCAGCGCAGCGGACGGGACGGACCGTACAGCCCAGCCCGGCCGAGCGGAGCCCAGCGGAGGAGCCCAGCCAGGCCAGAGACGAGCTGGTAAGCAAGCTCTCAGGAGGTAGCAGCCAGGCCGGCCGGCTCGCAGCTCCGCTCTGTCCTGCGGGGGCGGCTTCCCGGGGCTGCGGCAGGCCCGCGGGCCACAGGCCGTCCCTGACTCCGGCGTCTGGGAAACCCGGTGCCCACGCGGTACCGCGGCGGGAGACGGAGCGAGCTCCCCCAATGCAGGCCCACCCGGGGCTGTCCTTGGTGCCCCTCAGCCCGGGGCACTTCCTGGCCCCCTTGTTGCCCCTTCTTTTCACTTTCTTGCCCCTTGACGCCCCGGGCTCTTCCACCCTCCCATCCTTTCCCTTCTCTCTCCTCGCCCCCGTCTGTTGTGTTTTTTTAAACTTCTCCTTGTAGCCCCCTTGCCCTGCCTCCTTTCCTGCTCCTTGGACGCCCGTCTTTCCCGCTTCTCTCTTCCCGGGTCCCTCTCCTTTCCCCCTTGTCGCTCCCTCTCTCCTCCATCCCTCCCTTTCTCCCTTGCCCCTTCCTCCTTTGCTTTCCACTCCTCACCTCCCGTCCCCCCATTTTCTTCTCCTTCGCTCCGTCTCTTCTCTCCGTTTTTCCCCTTCCAGTCACGCTCACCCCTTGTCTTTTTTCTTACTCTGTCCTTGTTATCTTTCTCTTACCTGCTCTTCATTTCTTGTCAAGCCTCCCCCATTTCTTCTTTTCCCTCTTCTCTCCTTGTCTCTGCTCTCTCTCTGCACCCCCTCTCTTCATTTGCTTGTCATCCTCCTTAAAGTGCCCCCCTTTTCCTCCCCACTTTGCTCTGACTTTTCTTTTTCCTCTCTCTTCCCTCCCCTCTGGACCTCATTTCTCCTCACCTCCTCCCTGCTCTTTGCTTCTCCCCTCTGCTTTTTTGACCCTGTCTTTTCCTCTTATCTTCCCGTCCTTGGTTTCCTCTTTTTCTCCTGCCATCTTCTCCTTCATCACCTAAGACTCCTAAATGGGTTGCAGCCGCTTACATATTCAAAATCTAAGTGAATTTCTTAGGAAACAATTTGAGTTTCATGCTATCAGCATTCAGCTTGACCTTTTGTGGTTTTGGACCACTATTGTATAGTACTAACACCCTATTTTTTCCTTCTAAGTACTCCTTTGTTTCTGAACTCCACACTCCTGTTGATACAAAAGTTGTAGGTGAGTTTGTTTTTGTGGGGAAGGGGTTTGTATGGATAATATAACTTTAAGTTAATGTTACCAGTGGTGCCTGCCACTTGTGAGTGCTATGGTTTTATGGGTAACTGGGCAACCAAGTGAGAGAGTACTTTACAAAGCAGTTTTATTGTGTAGGTATGATAATGACCTTTGTACTTTTAATCCAGGGACCTTGAGTCACTTTTTAAATATTTCATTAGTTTTGACTAGCTCTGTACTACAGGTAGGTGGAGAACATTACCTTCATTTTACAGTTGTAAAAATTGAGACCAAGGGACAGGTTTTGATTTATTTTTTTGCCTGAGATAATAAGGCAAATTATTAGCCCATATAGGAGGAGAAACCAGCAGATTTGACACATAAATTTCCTGGCGTTTTTAATTAGAAATTTTCTAGAGGCCATAATATACTAGAATATCCATCCTGAGATTATACATTTACTTAAAAGACAGTGAGCCCTGGGGCTGGACTGAGATTCAGATTATTTGAGCCCTCAGCCTTGCCCTTGTCAGAGTTCAGTTACAGGGACAAGCTTCTTGATTTTCTGTACCTATTTCCCTTCTTTTTTCCTTTTGGAGGGGAATGCTGGGCAATTGGAGTCAAGTGACTTGCCCAAGGTCACACAGCTAGTAAGTGTTAAGTCTGAGGCTGGATTTGAACTCAGGCCCTCCTGACTCCAGGGTCGATGCTCTAGCTCTGCCAGCTAGCTGCCCCTATGTATGTTTCTTTATCTGTGAAGTGGGGGAAGGCACTAACTCCCTGGTTTTCCTTCATCTAAAATGGTTACCAGACTTTTAGAATTATTAGATAACACTTTGTTAATTTCATACCTTAGAGCTGCTCCTTTGCCTTTGGTTGCTATTTTGATCTTTGTTCACATGAAGCCCTTTAAAAGTGCCCCCATAGCAGATGGTTAGGCTTCCTTAGTGTTTAAAGTACTTGGGAATTAAGGACAAAGAAGCAGCAGTGATGGTACAGGTGATTGATGTATCAAGGGACAGTGTTGCTTAGTGATTAACCTGAGCTCCATACCAATAGTCCTGACACATGGATTCTGTTCCTTCCGGCCGGCAGCACTGACTCATCTTGTGATGTTGTGTTCATGTGGTTCTTTCATATTTTTGACTTAACACCTCCCCCTCCCCCCCATAAAAGAGAACATTTTCCTCCACTGAGTGCCTATTAAAAGACTTTATCATTCATGTCTGCATATTGTACTATTATATAACATAATTAAAATGCAGCTATAGGCTCATAATGCCTACAGTTAAAGCCCTTTTTCTAGACAAATCTAGATTAACCAAGTATTTGTAAAGCTGAAGTTTAAGGGATCATTGTTTAATGATTACTATTGCATTTGGGATTTTATTTTAAGAAGAGGATGTTTAATTGGGATTATTTTAAAACTTGGTATTGTTCACAAATAACTGATTTTGTGACGCTTTTGTATAGGAGAAGTAACAAAATCATTGTTTCTAATATGATGGCTCAGAGTTTCCCTAAACAGATCTTGTTTGGGATACATGCATATGGGGCAGTTACCCTCTTTGAACAGCCTTAATGGTCTGAGTGTGATCATCCTGGCCTTCTGGGCTCACTGTCAACTACAAATGAAAAGTTTCCCATTCTTTAATGTTTAGCTTTTGGTTTAATCACTTGTCTAGTGCAGAGAAGAGGAAAGAGTTGCTGAAGAAAGGTTTCTTAGAAATAAATGAAGAGTTAAAAGTAAGAGCATTGACTGCTACCACGGTATGAATTAGATGTTTCAGAAACCGTGTGAACAATAAGACAATTATAGCCAAAAAAAAGTTTAAAGTGGTGTGGTGCTTTTTATATTATTAGTTTGTTAAAGTTTGGAATGCTAAATTCCTGAGGTGGTTTTATAATATGCATTTCTACTCAGGAAGAATAATATTTCAAAAAACAGATACCATCCCCATAGGGTACTCCTGTTGATATAGACTATAGTCCAACCACATCTTCATTGCTTCTGAGTCCAAAAAATTCATCTCTTGGTAGTCACCTGATGATGAGCCCCTCTGTACTCAGCCTTAGACCATGCTAAGGCAAACAGAACCACAATGAGTCTTAGAGAATCTACCAGAGCTCGGCCTAGCCATTGAGAAACCATACATAATTGTGGCATGGGAAGATAGAACTTTGCTGAAAGATTAATAGTAAATCAGAGACTAAAGAGTAATATAGAATGGAAATTAGCATTGTGCTCATGTACTCATTTAACTGCATATCCCAATATTATAATCAATATATTGAAAACATCTGAAAATATAGGCAATGTTTTATAGCTGTGGACCTACTGCTTTTACAGAGAGGGTGCTGCTATAAAAATATTTTGGTGGATGTAGAGCCTTTTTTAAAATCATTGATTTCTTTGGCGCAAATGTCTAGCAGTGGAATATCTATCAGAGTCCAAGGGCACACCCATATTTCAGCCACTTTATTTGCTTAATTCCAAATCACTTTCCAGGGTGGCTGAAGGAATTCACTGCTTCACCATCAGTATACCTCTTTTCCATCACCCCTCCAACAACAAGTTTTATCATCTTTTGTCAGTTTGTGGGGTCTGAGACCTCAGAGTCATTTGACTTTGCCTTCCTCTTTTTATTAGTGATTGTTACTATTCTTTTATGTGGTGGTTTGCCATTCTTCCTTTGAAATTTTTTTTCCATGTCCTTTGACCATGTATCTATTTAGGAATGATTTAAGGTCTTTGTTTTTTCTGTTGTCTTTGTATCTTGGACACTAAGCCCTTATCTTTAAGGGAGGGCTTCCCTCCTCCCCTCCCCTGCGGTGCATTTGTGTGAAACATGACTAATATCTCTATTTGTCATCCTGTTTATAGGATCATAGACTTAGGCCTGGAAGAGAACATAAAAATCATTGAGTCCAACCCCTTCATTTTCCAGATGAGAAATGTTGAGGATTATCGAGGTTAAGTGTTTTGCTTATGCTATCACAGAGC
Source organism: Gymnobelideus leadbeateri (assembly GCA_011680675.1). Classification (NCBI taxonomy): domain Eukaryota; kingdom Metazoa; phylum Chordata; class Mammalia; order Diprotodontia; family Petauridae; genus Gymnobelideus; species Gymnobelideus leadbeateri. The sequence continues at coordinate 49,550 of WOXC01009937.1, forward strand.
TAGTAAGTATCTGAAGCAGGATTTGAACCCAGTCTTCCTTATCCCAAGTTCAGTACTCTATATATGCTGCCTCTTAAAATGTTGAATGGGCACTCAGATGTCAAACAGGGACCTCTTAGTGTGTAGTTAAATGTCTTGCCACTAACCTGGATAGAATAAAGGTGTGTATGAATAGGGAAACTGCATCTCATAGAAAGGTAAGGACAGATAAAGTGTTTGTTGTACCTTGAAATAATCTGAAGTGATGATTAAGGTGTGTAGTAAAATACTGTATGGTTTGACCCACTGAGATATCCTTACCTTGAGTAAATCACATTCTTTCTTTGTATCAGGACCTCAGACAGATGGTCCTAGACTTCAGGCTGTGATGTTTATAATTACCTAGTGAAGTCTGTTAAATTAGCCTCCTGAGGGCTGATACTCACGTGCTTATTTAAAGATGTTTATTCCTTTGGCTGTCTGGAGCTGCTTGGAACAGAGATTGTGACTTAGCACAGTGCCTGGTACATAGGCAGTGCTTAATATATTTTTTTTTCTTTTTGGAGGGGGAAGGCAGGGCAGTTGGGGTTAAGTGACTTGCCCAAGGTCACATGGCTAGTAAGTGTTAAGTGTCTGAGGCCAGATTTGAACTCTCGTCCTCCTGACTAATAAATTCTTAATGACTGGCTAGTTTGCTAATTCCTAAGGAATATATGTATATATACATACATATTTATATACACACATACATGTACATACATGTGTATATACGTGTATGTGTGTGTGTGTGTGTGTGTGTGTGTGTGTATATATAAAACTTCTGGGGTGGCTAGGTGTCGCAATGAACCTGAATTCAAATCCAGGCCAAGACACTTAACACTTACTAGCCGTGTGACCTTGGGCAAGTCACTTAACCCCAATTGCCCTGCCTTCCCCCTTCAAAAAGCAAAAAAACCCTCCCAAAACAAAAAAACCCCAACTTTAGTATATTTCCACATATATTATATATATGTAACTTCAGTATATTTCTACAGGAGTAAATGGCTTCCTTATAGCCTTCCTTTAAAAACTAGATTGTAATATGGTATTCTTAATCTTCTGTAGGCAGGTCAGTGGAATAGCACTAGGAATTAGAATACCTAGACATCACTGTTGCTGTGGTGGTGCAATGGGTAGAGAGCACTGGACATGGAGTCAGGAAGACCTGTGTTCAGAACTGACCTCAGATAATAGCCTGGCCAAATCACTTAATCTGTTTGCCTCAGTTTCCTCATCTCTAAAATGGGGATGATAACTCCTATCCCAGTGTTTTTGTGAGGATCAAATGAGATAATAATTGTAAAGACTTAGCACACTGCCTGGTATATAGTAGGTACTATATAGATGTTAGTTATTATTAGTAATAGTATTTTACTTGCCTCTTGTAGCTGCAAGCACCCCAACATCCCCAGGGTGGCTGCCAACACAGGTTCTTAGATCTGCTTTTCTAAAGGAAAGCAACTCAGTATGGGATAACAAGCTTACTTTAATCAATCAGACATATCATTTACCTAGTTCAGGGGGAAAAGGTCAGCACCCCGAACTTCAGAGTATACAGATAGAAGTTACAAGACAAAGAAACAGATCAAGCAGACAGGCTTCTAAACTGTCCAACCATTACATCCATACCAAATCACAGTTAGCAGAGAGGGAAGCATCAACATCTGGGTTTTCAAAGCCAGGGGCTCTCAACACCTGCTCAGAGTCTCATCTGGTCAAATCACACAACACTTCTCAAAGTGAGCCTCAAAGCAAAGCCTCACATCTGGGATGATTATACAGCCTTCTCCTGCTTGACCCACTGCCCAACCACACAGCATCAAGGTGTAGGCATTCCTGAAAACAAGCCTCCTGCCACAGGCTCCATGTGACCACATTCAGCCTATTAGGAGGCAAGAATATATTTTCAAAGGAAGGTTCTCAGAGTCACTTAAGCTTATCAAAGGGCTTAGGGTAGGGGCAGGGAAGATCTTTAAATTTGCATTTCCATTACACCTCTGTACCCTCTGTACCCTAGAGTATGTCCAGGAGTAGTGTGACCTTGATAAGGAAAGTACTCAGCTGTTACGGATTAGTTGAAAGAGCTGTCTCTTTCTCTCTACTGGGTCTAAGTTTCTTCATAGATAAAATGCAGGAGCTGGATTATTTAATATTTAGGATATCCCCGCCCCCCGCAGCTCCAAGTCTGTGGCCAGACTATTTATGTTTAGCCTGGAGAGGTGAAGTTTAGAGATGACATGGTAGGGTTCTTCAGTTATTTAAAGAACTGTCTTGGTATGGCTCAAGAGGCTTGTTTTATTTGCCAGGCAGGCAGGCAGAGAGCTCTGAGCTCTGAGCATTTAGTGGAAGTTACAGAGGCTGACTTTGGAGTAGGATTTGTGCTTTGGAAGAGAGCTTGTATTAGGTGACTCTTCCAGCTTGCAGTCTGATTTAGTCTTACTAGCAGAATTGAGAGCTTTGTATGTGATTTTTAGAAAATTTTTTATTTTTTAGGACTCAACAGCTGATGATCCCAAGTATATGTATGGCCTCTGGACAGTTAATCAGTTCAACTTAATTTGAATGTTTGCCTGTCTACTGTTTTACTCCTTTGTCCCTGAAATGATGTGTCAGTGATCTGGTTTCATTCCTAGAACAAAATGTTCTATAATCCTACATGTATATTTACAGAATTGATACAGTTTTCATGCCTGGAAGTCCAAAGGATAAATCTGAAGCTATGGGGAAGCTCACATTGAAATGGGTCACTAAACCAGAAGTGAGGCTATTTGTTGACTTATCCACGTTTTATTGTATTTTTATTTTGTTAAATATTTCCCAATTACATGTTAATCTGCTTTGACACCTTTGCTCTAAGGTATCTTGAGGAAGTCTCTAAACTCTCTTGGTCTCAGTTCCTAAGAAAATGAAAGAGGATGTGTTCTGGAAGCTCTTTTTGTTGAAGCCTTTTGTTTTTACGTTTTGTAACAAAGACACAGTTCCCTATAGTAACTGTCCAGCTGGTATTTGTCATTTCTCATCAGGCCTCTGACCTTATGCCACCTCCCTGCCCTCCCCTCTTTCAGCTTCTTTTTGTGTATTTTCTCCCCACCTTAGATGGTAAGTTTCTTGAGGGCGAAGTCTCCTCTTTCTTTATATTTGTCTCCATGGGCAGTTTGAACCTTTTACAGGAGGAAGAAAAATCTAGCATGACACACGCATTTTAAGGGCTCTCTGTAAATGTTTAAAAATGGCCTCTACAGACTTACTTTTTTGCAGATCACATTTTGTTATCTATCCTTTTTGATCTTTATGTTTGGGTTCTAGTGATTGTTTAGTAGTCTTTATGGATGTGTTTTTTACCTCCTTGTATAAAACAAGAGACCCATTTTCTGCATTTTGAAGTATGAATATTGTTTAGTGACTTTATTCACTCAGCTTCTGTTCATACAGGTCTTATACCTTTGCTCTGAATTTCTCATTCATAATTTCTTAAAGCACACTAATCTATTATATGAATACATCACTATTTCTTAACTCTCCACCTGTTTGTTTACAGTTGTTCAAAAATATACATAAAATTTTTAGTTAAAAAAAAGACATAAATAAAGGAATTATAACTATTGTCAGGATCTTTCAGTTTGAGAAACTAAGGGGGGTGAGGTATTTGAACAGGTTGATTCTGAGACTCGATTTGTGATCTTTTGCTAGTTGGTCATGAAAAAGTAGTAAAGTAGAATTCCCAATCTATGTTCTAAAGTGTTTTAACTACAGTCTATAGACACAATTTATTTAACATATAAGGATTTAATCCTAGAATCCCAGCAACTTCCAACATATATTTCATGGAAATTTAAACAAAAGATGAAATCTCACAATGTAGGACAAAGGTGATAATACACATTTTAGGGGTTTTGATTTACCACCTTGAATAGTTGTTGGAATTTGAAGTTCACTGCCTAAGTGTTAATGCAAAAGCACTTTTTCATGTCCCTTCTTTGATAAAGTGGTAAAGATAGACCTTTTTTTAGGTCCCTGATAAATTTAAGGGACACATCCTTTTTTTTTTAATGGGTTAACAAGCTTACTTTAATCAAACATATATTACCTAGTTCAGGGGGAAAAGGTCAGCACCCTGAACTTCAGAGTATACAGACAGATCAAATAGACAGGCTTCCAAACTGTCCAACCATTATTTCAATACCAAATCACAGTTACCAGAGAGGGAAGCATCAACATCTGGGCTTTCAAAGCTGGGGGGCTCTCAACAAACGGCTTCCCAGAGTCTCATCTGGTCAAATCACACAACACTTCTCAAAGTGAGCCCCAAAGCAAAGCCTCAAATCAGGGATTATATAGTCTTGTCCTGGCTCAGAGAATGTAACCACCCTCTTGACCCACTGCCCAATCACACAGCATCAAGGTGTCGTCATTCCTGAAAACCAAGTCTCCTGCCACAGGCTCCATATGACTACATTCAGCCTATTAGGGGACAGAGTATATTTTCAAATCAAGGAAGGTTCTCAGAGTCACTGAAGTCAATCAAAGTCTCTTAAGCCAATCAAAGGGCCTAGGGGCAGGGAAGATCTTCAAATCTGCATTTCCATTACATTCAGCCCCAAGATCTTTCGTGCCCATAGCATACACAACTTACATTTGAATTAGCACTAAAACATCTCTTAGGTCACATTTTCCAGGTACATAAGAAAATCACAATATAATCTCAAAGTACTAAAGTCCAAATCTTCCACTCATGGGGCAAATGTTAACTCACTTATTGGTAAAATCAAAAAAATAGTCACTCTTAAGTTAATTCAGTCACATCAGTTTTCAAAATACATGGTCAAAGTCTTCCACTCATGGGGCAAAATCTTGATTAACTCAATTAGTCACTTATGGGTAGTTTCAAAGTACAAGGTCAAAGTCTTCCACTCATGGGGCAAAGTCTTGATTAACTCAATTAGTCTCTTATCAGTAACAATCAAAGTACAATAAGTCACTTATTCGTAAAGTCTTACTAAGTATGTCCACAGCATAGACAATATACATTTCAATTAGCACTAACCATCTCTTAAGTCATATTTTCAAGGTACATCTAAAGTTACCAAAGTGGCCACTGGGCCTTAAACACAAAGTACATTGCATTATCACATCAATTCAAAATAAGAGTCCAAACAAAGTTCTCTTGGGAGGAGGGGGGTGTCCTTCCCATAACACTGCTCCAGCCTCTGCTTCCAAGTCCAGAGAGGGAGCTGGGCAACAAAATCAAAGGTGGGGTCCTTGGGGGTCCATGGCACTTCACCCCACCCACCATAGTCACAAGTCCATCCCCCCTGGGTCCCAAACTGTGGGATGCAGCAAGGATACACATTCAGTGCCCCTGCTTTGCCACACAGTCTTGTCCTGTGGCTGAATTCCAAACTCCTGGGTTCCTTCTCCTCCAGCAGAAGGCAGCAGCTCCAGGCTTCTCCACAGGTCTCCATGCAGGCAGCTCACCATTCCTGCTCTCAGCTCAGTGAAGTCAGCATGCAGGCCGTTCTCTCCTGCTCCATGGCTCCACAGAATCAGAGCTACCACAACTGGGAAACAAACAATTATCCCAGCCCCCATACTTTCCTTTTACTCAGCAGATCCCATCACTCATCGCCATTTTGTAGCAGCAAGCACCCCAGCATCTCCAGAGTGTCTGCCAACACAGGTTCTTAGATCTGCTTTTGTAAAGGAAAGCAACTCAAAATGGGTTAACAAGCTTACTTTAATCAAACAAACATATATTACCTAGTTTAGGGGGAAAAGGTCAGCACCCCAAACTTCAGAGTATACAGACAGATCAAATAGACAGGCTTCCAAACTGTCCAACCATTATTTCAGTACCAAATCACAGTTACCAGAGAGGGAAGCATCAACATCTGGGCTTTCAAAGCCGGGGGGCTCTCAACAAACGGCTTCCCAGAGTCTCATCTGGTCAAATCACACAACACTTCTCAAAGTGAGCCCCCGACACATCCTTTCTTAGTCAAGGCAAAAAACTTTTTAAGTGCCCACTATGTGCCAAACACTGTGTCCTCTAGGGATACAAGAAGAAGCAAAAGACAGCCTCAGTTCTCAAGGAGATTACAATCTAATGGGGGAGACAAGACAACAAGCAAACAAATATGTACAAATAAGCTCTATGGGATAAATTGGATAGAAGAGAGGGAAGGCGCTAGAATTAGGAGGGTTTGGGAAAGGCTATCTATAGAAGAGGGAATTTTAATTGAGACTTAAAGGAAGCCTAGGAAGTTCATAAGGAGGGACCAGGCCAAGCATGGGGGATAGTCTGAAAAAATGCCTGCAGTGGAGGAAGAGTATCTTGTTCCCAGAACAAGGAGGCCAGTGTCAAATGATCAAATTAGGTTAATAGAATATTCCTTTTTTTAATCTAATCACCAGTAAACTAGCTACCAATCAATTAAGAATATTCCCTGAAACTGATTACTTTTGCTATTCAAGGAGGACAGATTAAGTCTTCTGTTCAATGGAGATCTAGGACTTCAGACCAGCACTGTTAATTAAATCTTAATTTTTACAGTACAACTGGAGCTTTAGTGCTATTAATTTTCACAATAAGACTTATTTTTCTAATTTCATACATTTAATATGGTATGTTAAAACATAAACATGGAATTGTTATTATCTTTTCTCTGCTTTGTTCAACATTGTGTCTGTTGTCTTTAATCCGGTTTGCTCAACTAACATGATCTTAGGTCTTACCTTTGGTCAGAAAACAAATAGTCTGTCCAGTGTTGTCAGTATTTCCACTCCCTCTGTGATTTCAAAGGCTAAGTAACTGACAAGAGCCTTTTAAAATCCATGTGTCATGCTAGATTTTTCTTCTTCCTGTAAAAGAATCAAACTCCATGGTGAATTTTTTTACATCCTTATTTCATTCATTCTAACATGTCTTAATCCTTCATAAAGTGTGTGCCATGCAACTTATATAAACCAGTTTAAGCATCAAATATGGTTGATATAAAACAGGAAGAAGTTCCAGGTCTTACCAACCAGAAGAAAAGAGAATTTAAGTTTGCTTGTTTAGAATTTTGCGGAGTGTTACTAAAAACATGATTCAAAAACAGGTGCTGGGGAGAGTACTGACTGCAAGTAAATTGATCACAAGTTCTAAATCAGGATTTAAAATGATGAATTCATTTTGATAATATAGTTATGCTGTAATGGTGTCCTTGTTGATTTGGAACTTGAAGTTCACTGCCTAAGTATATGTGGCAAAGAATGGAAGGTGTGTTGGGGTTCTCAGACATTTCTTTTAATTAAAATTAGGCAAGCTTGAAGAATACCTGCTTATTACTCATTTTATAAAAGAGACATAACTTTCAGAGTTAAGGGATTATCTTTTTATCTTGTACATAATTCACTTGATGTTTTGTGTTTCTTGTTCACTTTTGTGTGTGTTTTTTAAAATTGTGATTTTATTTAGTCTTTCACATGGTGGCTTTCCTCAGTGCTCACATAGACACCTGTGGCATTTTTTTTTTTAAACTGGAAAACTTTTTATTGATAGTGGAGCGGGATAGCTGGATGCAGTTCAGATGATAACCAGTTTTGTTGGCAACATCTAAAGCATCATAATCTGGAGCAAGTTGGACATAGGCCTTCTTCTCTCCATCAGGCTGGATCAGTGTGTTGACCTTGGCCACTTGATGTCATAGAGCTTTTTATTGCCTGCTTGTTTGTTTGCCTTGAAGTCCACAATAAAGACAAGGGTGTTGTTGTCCTCAATCATCTTAGTAAAAGACTCTGGTCATAGGAAACTTAATAATGGCATAGTGAATCAAGCTTGTTTCCCTGAGGAGCACTTTTCCAAGGATATTTGGACTGCCTTTTTAAGTCTTAGTGTCACCAGAAGGTGGGTAATGTTCAGATCTCCTTTTTGTGGCTGTGGATGGGCACCCTTCAACACTGCCTTCTTGGCCTTTAAGATCTTGGACTTGACTATCTTGAGGAAGACAGCCTTTTCCTTCTTTGTCTGTGGCAGCATTGTGGGGGTAAGGCTGACTTTACTTTTATTGAACGCATTTTTTTCTTTATCTATTACCTGTAATTTCTCCCTACCTTCTTCCAGAGAGCAGTCTTAAGACTTTTAAAAAGAAAATGAGGAAGAGAAAAATCAGATCAGTATATTGAAAAAAAAAATCTGAAAATAGATGCTTTGTTCCACACTTATGAACCCCTTCCCCCTTCACCTCTTCAGAGAAGGTTGGAGGATGCAGATGTCTTCACATATCCCTTCTTTAGGATCACACTTGTTCTCTGTTGGTTTTTTCAGCATTCATTTAAGATTGTGGTTCTTTCCATGTGGATTGTTTGTCATTTTGTATATTTTCTTCCCTCTGCTTCCCTCTATTTCACTTTTCATCAGTTCATATAAGACTTCCCTTGCTTTTCTGTATTCATCATATTTGTTGTTTCTTCTAGTGTATTAATGTTCTGTTATATCCATGTATCACTATTTGTCTAGCCATCCCCTAATTGATGGGCAATGCTTTTTTAGTTTTTTGCTACCATAGAAAGTGCTGCCATAAATATTTTGGTGTGTAAGGAACTTTTTTTTTTTTATTACTGTCTTTTTGAAAAATCAGTCTTTTTTATTGGTGACATCTTTGGGGTATAAACCAGGCAATGGAATATTTATTTGAGTCAAAACATATAGACATTTTGGCCAAATTTTTATTTTTTAATTCTTAATTGATTTGTAGTATTCTTTTGTATAGTTGTTAAAAATTTACAGTTCTTTTGCAAACTTTTTTCATCTCTTTTGGCCTTATCTACTGGGGAATGGCTTTTGGTCTTATGCATCCGTTGCCTGATGTTTCTTATTTATAATTTTAAAAAAAGAGATTGAAATGTGTATTTGGGGCTTTGTGAAGCTTAAATTATAGTGCTTTCTAGATTCCGCACTCTGATGTTTGTTATTTTAATTTTCAAACTAAACAATGGTACAGTATAGTATGGGGGCAAGGTTGTCTGAAGAGCTAGCTATTCTCTAAACACTGCCCTTATCCAAAGGTGTGAGTAATGCTTTGGGAATATTTTAGTAACAAATACAGTGAAGTATGTTTAGAGCCAGATAGAGGAAAGGAATTCCATGCATCATCTCATTTTGATTAACCACTAAGTTTACAGGTCAGGGAAATCATGGGTACAGGACAGCTTGCAGTATGTTTTGTCTTTTTATTCCTGTTGGTTGACAATGTTCATTGCATAAGTTGACATAGTTTATAGTTTTTAGGAGCACCAAATTTTCAAAGAGTTACCTGTTCTTCATCAAGGAGTTTCTGGGGCAGAGCTAAAGTAATCTTCATCAAGTCAGTGATTTGAATTCCCCTTCAACCCAAGAGAGGAAATTTGGCCAAGAATGGTTTAGGATTTCTCTTTAATGGGATAAAGGTAGGCTAATTGTCATTTGAGATGTATTGCTTATTGTTTTCATAACACCATAGTACCTGTACTAAACAATATTGTGATATTTTAAAAAAATTTTATTTAAGATTTTGAGTTCCAGACATTTTTCTCCTTCCCTTTCTTATTCACTCTCCAAGATAGCATGCAATCTGATAGAGGCTATACATGTACAATCACAATTTTATGATATTTTAGGAAACTTGAAGTATATGCTCTTGGTTCTAAGAGATTTGATGTCTTCATCAAAGGATAATTACATTAACTCTTGCCTATAAACTTTTAAATTCTGTGGACTTTATTCTTGTCTAGAGATGCCCTTTTTTGCCTCCATTTAAAACAAATAAGAACATGTGTTTAGAGGAGCTCCTGAATTCATATATGATTCTTCAAAAATCTCGTCGCCTTCCATAATCCAACAGATATGAGATATTCTGCTTCAGACTCAAAATCTTACCATATTTTATTGCTTAAATAGGTTTTTTTCCTATATATACTTCTCCTAGTAGTCATATCTATGTAAATCAAAAACATTCACCATGTAATTCGGCATTCAGATCTGTGAATCATAGTATAATTTTTACAGTTTACTCCTCGAACATTTTAAAACAAGATATATAGACTGTTGCACAAATTGTTTTCCAGTTACCACCAAACAGGTTTAGACTTATGTAATTGTGGAGCCTTGTAGGTATTTTTTGGGGTTTATCAGATTTCTACACCCAGAGGAGGATATCTCAGTAGCTTCAAAATGTAAAGTGTAAAACATCTTTAAAATGTAGATTAATGTTCAGCTTAGGGATAAAGAAAAGTTGGAAAATCTCTGCATTTCTTAAGTCTTTTTTCTTTTGTGTTTATCATTACCCCATACCTTTACAGATTAATTTTTTTTCAGTTGCATTTAAATTTTGTTAAGGCTGTAGATAAATTATCGCTAATCTTGGTGGTGTAATTAAACTGGAAATTCAAGCAGTTAAGTTTTCTTTTTCCTTGGCTAGTCCATCAACTTACTCAGAATCTTGGAAGGATCAGATAATCTTTTGTCTATGACTTATTAACTGAAAAAGGAAGACTATTAGAATGATATCCCTGATAGTGAAGCATGTTTGTATAGGAGTAGACCAAGACAGGTTATATTTTACTAAATCTAGGAAGGAATGAGAAAGATGAATGAAACCTAAATGTCTAGCATCCCTTGCAGGATAAAGGACAACTACAGGTTTGGTGGAGTAGGGGAAGTACAGAGTATCATAACAGATGCAGTAGGACAGGACCCTAAAATCAGTATAGTTTTTTAGCTTCAGAAACAATATTTATTTCCCCTTTCTCTGAGAAGAAACTTAAAAAAAATTCTTAAGGGTCAGCAGTTCTTATAATGGAACAGATTTGCTCCTGTAATCTACATCAGTGGGGAAAAAATTGATTCAAAGTTATTTTTGTCAGACTTAAACTCAGTCATTTTGTCTAGACTTTCCCTGACCTCAACTATTTCACTGTTCCCCCTATATAGTACGTGTTCATTACTCCACTCATTTTGGTACTTAATTGTTTACTACCTTATGTTAAATGATTTTCTGTGTATAGATCTTGTCCCTTCAGTAAGATTGTAAGAAGTCTTTTTGAGGATAAGTCAGTTTAAACAAAGGGGGGGAAATTCAGAAAGAAAGAAAAAGTAAGATGATTACCTTATGTGTAAAGTTTGAAATTTTAGAGTTATTTGGAACTGGTGTGTTTAAACAGATATAGATTATGTATGTATGCATGTTTTTGTGTGTGTATAAATATATGTATATGTGTATACACGAACATTGGTTAAACTGCTAAAGCTTTGAGAGTTGCCACTTTTATGTTTAGAACAATTTGTGGGACTGGGTGTCTTGCCAGAGTGTCTGATACTGTACTATACTTTTATTTTCAGCACTTAATTTTAGTATTTATTTTAATATAGCTTAGCATTTAATATTTTGAGTACTTTTCCTAATATTTTATCAGATATCATTTTCTCTTATGATTTAAGATTTGTTTAGTTGCGTTAAATAACATGGACACAACATTTCTAGTAGAATACATTTCCAAAAAAAAATTTTTTTTTTTTTTTGCTTTTTGGAGGGCAATTGGGTTTAAGTAACTTGCTCAAGGTCACACAGCTAGGTTTTTGTTTGTGTGCGTTAAGTGTCTGAGGCCGGATCCGAACTTTTCCATTGAAACTTGGAAAGCTGAGAATTTAATTTGTACTCTTTTATACATTTATCTTTTTACCACTATAATTTTTGCTCATTAAATCTAAGGAGAGAGTTCCATTGTTGCTGATCTGATTTAAGTTGTCATGACAAAAAAATGATTAGCCCTCACTGGTAGTTGCCTGACTGCTTTAACCACAATATTAGATCATTAGCTCTGAGTTATGGTCATTGCTTCAGGAATGTAGGCATTCACCCCTCATTGCTAATATAGAAACGCCTCTAGTTTATCATTGTTAAACATTGGGCTTTTTAGACTGTCCCGGAAGTTCTGTTATTCATGGAGCTATTGTTACTGCCAGTATTGTTACTGGCTTATACATTATTTAGATTACATGTCCAATGGGAACACTCTTAATTTTGTATTTTGTTTAACACTTAGTGCTTTGATGTTTGTTAAAAGTTGTCAGCATCATCCCTGCCTTGAGCAGTCCTTCCTAAGGATCCGGTTAGATAAGTGTGTGGGATTGGTTCATGACAGTTTTTTATGTTGCTCTTCCTCCCACCTGGAAACATTTTTTGAACTAAAATTGCATTCCCCATCTGTATGTAATGGGAGTTGGAGAGGGCTCAATTTCTTGAGCACCATGGACAGCGACACAGAGCTCTTTCTGATCCTGGTGATTTAATGCTCAATTAAGAGAGACTTGTCCCCTACAAGGAGTGTTCACTCAGCAAGAACTAGGATTCCTTTGATTATAGTAACAAGTAAGATTTCTATTTTCAGTACATCTCCTGTCTGTCATTATGTATAAACTGAAATGGATTTGTTGTGCTTATATGACCGATACTGTGATCTATTTTTAAATCCTATCTGCCTTTCTTTTTAAAAATTAGGTTACATTATAAAACCTAAGCACAGTTGGCAAAACAGGTGGGCATAATGGCCTCTTACTTTACTATTTCAGCAAGTTTGGGAGGAAAACTGTTGAATTCTCCTTTTGGTAGCTTTTTCATCAGTCAATGGCCATATTTCAATTCTTGATCAAGTAAAAACTGTAGCATCTGGCTTATCCCATTCAACCTCAGGCATTTTTGAAGGAAATTCTACCTTTTTTTTTCCCTTCTGCATTTAAGGGATTGTTTGGCACCGTTAAAAAGTACTGCTGTGACACATAATGAGAACACAACACATTCCTCAGTCACGTAAAGAAGCAGCTTACGTAGTCTCCAAGTCTTCAGACTCATCATTTCCAATTTCTATTACTTGTTTACTATAGGGGCAAGTCACTTCACTGTCCAGAACTTTGGGTTTGCTCTCTTTAAATAGTAGCCAGTAGTGTTTATACAAGGGAGAGGAGACTACTATATATATCCTCCCTGGAAGTTTTTTCTTTTAGCCTTTCAACCATATTAGCATTTTAAGCAGGTTTGTTGGCATTATATACTAGACAGAAGATCACCAGCAGGGATAAGGCATCCGGTCTAACTTGGATTCTGCCCTGAGGATTCACAGTCTGTTTTCTTTTCAGTTCTCTGTTGCATAGAATACCTTATCAGAATTCAACAAATTAGTTAGTAGAATAAACTGAGTTTGGTTTACATTTTAAATAAACTTGGTAACTGATAAGTACAGTGAGTACAGGGCCTCTCTTTAGTTTTCTTACTAGTGTCGCTGCTTGGGATACCAGTAAAAGTGTTGCAAAATTGAATCTTGATCACAGATTTAGATGGTAATTTGATTACATCTTTTGCTTTTTCATAATGACAAAGGAGCCTCATTAGATAGGTTTATCCTGTTTATCAAATATTGGGTTGACATAAATTATAGCTAATTCATTGACAAAATTGAAATACAAAAAGCTGTCAATAGACCAAGTAAAAGCTGAATGCAATAAGGTGAAATTTAATAGGGATAGATATAAAGTTTTTCACTTCGATTCAGAAGTCAGGTACACAAACACAGGTTTGAATTGCTATGGCCAGACAATAGTTCTTGTAAAAAGCACCTGGTAGTTTTAGTGGACTGCCATGTAGATCTGAATCAGTACCACGTCATAGGAGTGCCCTTTGGCATTCCTCATTGCTACCCCATATCCTTACAAAAACCTTTTGTGATCTTGGACTGAATGGTAGTATAGAGTTCAGAATGAGGGAAACAAATTATGTTATAGTTCAGCTATACTGTGCTCACATCATGTCTAATTCTCTGCCATCTTGCAAAATGGACTGTTTGCAAAAAGAGTGTTACCAGCATAATAAGCGAACTTGAAACTTTGCCATTCCAGGGTTAGTTGTAGGCATCAGTGATCTTTAGCTAGAAGAAGCTACTAGGCTTCTGTTACTTGTCCCCAGAAGTTAGAACTAGGATAAATGAGTAGAAATGACAATTAAAACCATCTAAAAGGAGAATGGTCTGCATAGGAGGGTAGTAACTTTCCCCTTGTTGGAAGTTTTAAGATAGAGGCTGGTTGTCAACTATCCTAGCTACCTAGTTTTTGCAGCCTTGAGTTGTTCTTGGTACTAGGATTGGAGTCCACTGAATTGCCAAGTCTTAATTGCTCCTACCTTCATGATGTCTCCCGTGTTTATTCTTTCTTCTTCTTTGACATAGTTCACCACCCTAGTTCAGGCTCTCATCAGCTGTCCTTGGACTATTACAGTAGCTTCTTAACCATATCTAGTACCTCCTCCTCCTCAGTTTATCCTCTACAGAGTTGCAAAAATAATCGGCCTAAAGTGCAGCTTTGATCATGTCAGCTCCTTTGCTTTTCATTGAAGGATTGAATATAGAAACCTCAGACTGTTATTTTGAGCCCTCCATTGTGGCTCCAACCTACCTTTCCAGAATTATTAATGCTCATTCATGCACTCTTCCCAGACAAACTAGTCTATCTTGCTGTTCTCGGCAACTCAGCATTTCATCTGCTGTGTCTGTGCCTTACAGTTTGTTTTCTGTGCCTCGATGTTGTTTAAAGTGATTTCAAAAAGTTTTTAAAATCAACCACATTATGTGGTAGTTTCTCTTTTTATGTATGTGGAGAAAGCCATTTGCTACCTACTTCATATCGAATTATAAATCCATGATTTTGTGATATCCTAATGACCTCTTTTGCTCTGTTCTTTAGTTTACACATTCATTGTATTACTTCTCTGTGTATATGCTACATTTCTGAGAGGAATGTAAGCTCCTTCAGGGCACAAATTGGTTTTCCTTTTGTATCCTAGGCCTAGAAAAGTGTTTTGCATATAATCAGAACCTTATTAAATGTTGAATTGAAGATCTTAGGTGATATATGTTTCTGGCATGGATTAGAGTTGATGAATTTAACCCTGTTGTCATCGAAGTCATAGTCATAGAAATTCTAGGGGTGAAAAAGGGGTTAAAGAAATTCCCTTGACACAAGGGGCAGTGATGGGGATTTCATCTGTGACTTTGTCCAATAAGATAGTGACTGTGCTTTTTATAACAAGAGTTTTTAGAAGTGCCAGGAATGGGCCTTTAAACTGCAGTGGATTAGTCTGCCGTATTAGTATTCTGCTCTATTACATTGATAAAGAACTTGTTTCTTATTGAGATTCCTGCTCACATCTAAGTTTGATTGCTGAGAATGTCCAAGTGTTCCCATGTGACAACATTCTGTGTTTGTTAGGAGGTGTGGAAAAATTAACCCTCACTTTAGGCCTCTTGTGTATTGATGTCAATTTTCTAGCCAGTTAAGTACTATATGTTGATTTTACCATTGAAATTTGAAATAACTTAATAATTATTTTTAGTATTAAGTTTAAATTTTGTGTTTCATGGGAAGATCAGGATAGGTGTTATCTAATGCTGTAAAGAGTACTGATAAAAAGGGGGTAAACTGAATTGCAGACCTTTTATAAAATCAAATTTTATTTTCAAATAAAGATCTAAAATAGAACTAGTATCTGGTTTCATGAAAAAACCCAATAAAATGGACAAACTATTGGTTAATTTAATTAAAAAAAGAAAGAAGAAAACCAAATTACTACCATCAAAAATGAAAAGGGTGAATTTACCACCAATGAAGATGAAGTTAAAGCAATTATTGGGAGCTATTTTGTCCAATTATATGCCAATAAATCTAACAATCTAAGTGAAATGGATGAATATTTACAAAAATATAAATTTCCCAGATTAACAGAAGAGAAAAATAAAGTACTTTAACCCTATCCTAGAAAAAGAAATTGAGCAAGCCATCAGTGAGTTCCCTAAGAAAAAACCCCCAGGGCCAGATGAATTCACAAGTGAATTTTACTAAACATTTAAAGAACAATTACATCTTATACTATATAAACTATTTTGAAAAATAGGCAAAGGAGGAGTCCTACCAAATTCCTTTTATGATACAAATTTGTACTGATACCTAAGCCAGGAAGTGCAGAAATGGAGAAAGAAAGCTATAGACCAATTTCTCTAATGAATGTTGATGCAAAATTTTAAAATAAAACACTAGCAAGGAGATTACAACAACATATCACAAAGATTATATGCTATGACCAGGTGGGATTTATACCTGGAATGCAGGACTGGTTCAACATTAGGAAAACTATCAGCATAATTAACATCAGTAACAAAACCAACAGGAATCTCATGGTTATTTCAATAGATGCAGAAAAAGCTTTTGATAAAATACAACACACATTGCTATTAAAAATACTAGAAAGCATAGAAATAAATTGGTACTTTCCTTAAAATTAGTAATATCTATCTCAAGCCATCAACAAGCATTATTTGTATTAGGGATAAGCTAGAAGCTTTCCTCATATGATCAGGGGTGAAGCAAGGATGTCCATTATCACCACTATTATTCAGATTGTACTAGAAATGCTAGATATAGTAATAAGAGAAGAAAGAAATTGAAGGAACTAGAATAAGCAGTGAGGAAACAAAACTGTCACTGTAGAAAGCTAGACAATGCATTGTAGAATGCTAGACAATCAACAACTTTATAAAAGTTGCACGATATAAAATAAACCCATATAAATTAATCATTGGTATTTCTGTATATTACCAGTAAAGTCCAGTAGGAAGAAATAGAGACATTCTTTTTTTTTTTTTTTTGGAGGGCAATTGGGGTTAAGTGACTTGCCCAAGGTCACAGGGTTAGTTTTTGTGTTAAGTGTCTGAGACTGGATTTGAACTCAGATCCTCCTGACTCCAGGGCGGGTGCTCTAGTGACATGTAGCTGCCCTGAGAAATTGTATTTAAAATAACTAGAGACAATATAAAATATTTGGGGAGTCTACCTGCCAAGGGAAACCCTGGAACCATAACTATGTGAAAACAAATTACAAACCCCTTTTAACACAAATTAAATCATATCTAAATGATTGCAAAAATATTATTTGCTGATGAGTAGGATAATAGAATAATAAAAATGACAATTCTACCTAAATTTATTTATTCAGTGGCATAACAATCAAACTACAAAAAAATTATTTTACAGCGCTGGAAAAACTGATGGCAGAATTCATCTGGAAGAATAAAAGATCAAGAATATCTAGGGATTAATGAAAAAAAATGGGTAGGAAGATCGCTTATCCTTACTAGATCCCAAATTGTATTATAAAATCACCAGAATGATCTGGTACTGGCCAAGAAATAGGGTAATAGATCAGGCACACAACAAATCATAGTGTGAGCAGAGTAATTTAGTGTTTGATAAATGCAAAGATCCAGTCTTTTGGGATAAGAATTTACTATTTGACAAAAACTACTGGAAAAACTGGAACACAGTGTGGCAGAAACTAGGTCTAGACCAATACCTCACACTGTATACAAAGATGAGGTCAAAATGGGGACACGATTTAGACATAAAGGGTGATTCTATAAGCATATTAGGAGACCATGGAATAGTTTATCTGTTGTAATCTGTGGATAAGGGAAGAGTTTATGACCAACAAGAGATAGAGAGCCTTATGAGAGGTAAAATGGACAATTTTGATTATATTAAATTAAAAAGGTTTTGCATAAACAAAACCAGTGCATTTCAAGATTAGAAGAAAAATAGAAAACAGGAAATTTTTTTTTTACAGCAATTCATTTCTCAAATATATAGAATAGACTTCAATTTTTAATAAGTCATTTCTCAGTTGAAAAATGGTCAAAGGATATAAACAGGCAATTTTCAGAAGAAGAAATAAAAGCTATCACTAGCCATATGAAAAAAATTCTCTAAATGGCTGTTGATTAAGGAAATGCAAATTAAAACAACTTGGAGGCACCACCTCACTCAAACCTATCAGATTGACTAATATGACAGAAAAGGAAAATGACAGATCTTGGAGGGAATGTGAGAAAATCGGGACACTAATAC
Organism: Gymnobelideus leadbeateri; assembly: GCA_011680675.1. Taxonomy (NCBI): domain Eukaryota; kingdom Metazoa; phylum Chordata; class Mammalia; order Diprotodontia; family Petauridae; genus Gymnobelideus; species Gymnobelideus leadbeateri. The sequence goes on from WOXC01009937.1 coordinate 67,527, forward strand.
ATTGTTGGTGGGGTTGTGAACTGGTCCATTCTGGAAAGGTATTTGGAACTATGCTTTTTGTCTGTGTTTTCTTTTGTAACATGGCTTATATGGAAATATATTTTGCGTGTATAACCTATATTAAATTGCTTGTAGTCTCACAGTCTCAAGGAAGAGGGAAGGGAGAGAGAAAATTTAGAACTCAAAATTAAAAAAAAAATGAATGTAAACAGTTTTTTTTTACCTGTAATTGGAAAAAAAAGTTTGAAAAAAATAGAAAAAATGCAGTTGTTGGAGAAAATGGAAAAACAAATAAAGATCTATTTTTGCTCCCTACCAACCTCCCATCCCATTGAGAAAGCAAGAAAAACAAAATTAAAAAAAAAAAATTCACTCTGAGTCTGAAAGTCTCTGACAGATAGTGTGGGCAGCTTGTTTCATCATGAATCCTAGAATTTTGGTTGGTTGTTGTGTGTATCAAAGTTCCCAAGACTTTCCAAGTTGTTAGTCTTTATAATATTTTTGTTACTGCATAAATTGCCCTGAGTCTGATTGAAGACCTTTTCAAAGAATATTACTAAAAGGTATCATGGCCTCAAAAAAAAGGTCATTCAAGATATCTTAGTTTCTTTCTTGAAAGATATACTAGTCTGATAGATTAGGTGAGTCTTTTGGATACTATATACCTACATTTCTGCATAGTTTTTGAAGTCATACTATTTTTTTTAGACAAGACGGAGAATGGTGAATTCAGAACTTCTCAAATGACCAGAATAGTTATTAATATATTGATTTCAACTTGGATAAAGATTTCTAGAAGAACAACTTAGGGGTTAGATCATGGTCCTGTGCCATTTGGTGTTTTCCTTAATTACTAGGGTAGAGACATACTTGACCTGCTTTGTCAGATTTACAGTCGACATGGACTTGGGAGGGATTTCATAGAGACCAGAATCCAAAAGGATTGTGGGGGGGAGAGACTTAATGATGAGTTTACTCTTACTTGCTAAGTTGAAATTTAATAGGGATTAATGTATAACTTTATACTAGATCAAAAAAAATCAGCTTTCCAAATATAAGATTAGGGAGGAGGCATGGTTAGATAACATTTTATGTGAAAAAGTGAGTTTTAGTGTACTTAAAGCTCAAAATGAGACAGTGATGTGACATGGCACCCAAAATAGCCACACTGAGAGACATGGTGTCTGTTACTACAATCCCCTGGTAGTCTGAACTGATTAGACACATGTGAACTATTTTTGACTTAAGTTCTGGATGCCATTATTTTAGGGTTTAGCATTGACAAGCTAAAGCTTGAAGTTGAATTTAAACATTTATAAAGGTTCCAAGGACTGCAGTAAGTAGTACTGCAGAAGAAGTCTTCAAGGAATTTGCATTCTCTATAATCCACAGGGAAAAATCAAGTGGGTGGAGAATACTGTTGTTTGTACTGTGAGTAGAGGGATCTTTCAGACCACCTCTTCATATAAATATGGAACTGGACCTAGGATCAAATAGTAGGAGGAACATAAAGGGTCAGATTATATTTGAGAAATTATTCAGGGCTTTAGACAAGCTCAAACTTCTCTTTGAAGCAAAAAGATGATTAAAATACAATTAAGTTTTTATTGCTATCTTTTGTTTTTATGTCACCTATATTTCCTGCTATATCCCCTTCACCTGACCCTCTCCCAGAGAGCCATTATAACAAAACATTTTAAAAGAGGAGAGAAAAGGTTTCAGCAAAACTAGTAAATAAAGAAAAAAGACTGACATTATAAGCAGTGTTTACACACTCATAGTCTCCAGCCTTTTCATAGGAACTGGGGAGATATTTAATTAAATTTATTTTTGGTCATTATGAGCTTTTTTTCACAGCATTTGGTTTTGAATTTTGTATTTCCATTTCCATTGTTGTAATCGTTGCATTTTTCTGGTCTTTGCTTTAGTTCATGTTCTGTTCTTTTCATTCTTCATATTTTGTTTTCTTACATTATTATAATTTTTAAGTAATATTTTCAAAATAAATAAATTTTTATTTTCTTTTTTACATTACCAAAATTTCCCTTGGTATTTCTTCCCCTTCCCATCCTGAGAGTGTCATATAACAAATAGGAATTTTAAGAAAAAAATTTCAGCAAAACTTAATACATCAAAATAGTCTGAAAATACATGTAGTGTACTATTAGCCTTTGGTGTCCCACCCCTGCAAAGGTGTGTGGGTATTTTCCTATTTCCTTTTTGGAGTCATGCTTCTTTATTTGTTTGGGTTTTTTTTTTTTTTTTTTTGGTCTTGTCATGTATATTGTTTTCTTGGGTTTGCTTACTTTGCATCATCAGTTCATGTAGATCTTTCTATGCTTTTCTGTATTCATCACACACATCATTTCTCATAGCACAGTCATATTCTATTATATTCATGTACCATTAGCTATTCCACAGTCCATAGATATCCCGCTGTTTCTGGTTTGTTACTACTACAAAAAGCACTGGTATAAATATTTTGGTATATATAATGAGTTTCTCATTAATGGCCTCCTTTGGGTATAAGCCTAATAATAGTGAACTCTTTGGGTCAAATTGTGGATATTTTAGTCACTTTAATTGCCTAACTCAAAATTGCTTTGGAAATGATTATACTGATTTATAGCTCCATCCACCATGTACTAGTGTACCTGCCTATCTTCCCACAGTCTCTTCAGCATTATTTCCATCTTTTATCTTCTTGGTCAATTTATAGGATGGTAGGTGAAACCTTGATTTTTTTATTTGCATTTTTCTAATTGGTGATTTGGAGATTCTTTTATGGTTGTTACAGTTTGCAATTCTTTTTGAGAATTTTTTTACTTTGGTCCTTTGACCTCTTATCTGTCAGGGCAGGTCTGTACCACCTACATGAGTGCCATTGGCCCACAGGTTGTTTGTGACATGCCAAAACATTTCTGGGAAGCCCATGAGTTTTCCTTTACATTTTTCCGTGCAGCCAGAAGTCCTTTGGCTAGCTGTAAGCGTCTGGTTGTGTAGGCCTATGTCAGGGAGTGAAAAAGTATATTCTTCACAAGAGTAATCTTCCAGTGTTTTTATAGCTGTGAATCATGGAATTATTAAATCTCTCTGTGGATTCAGAATTATGGGTCACCTAAAGGTAAGGGCTGAGGCTTGTGGTGGATATTTATCTGTGAATAGGCTTCAAAATATTATCAATGGCAAATTGTTCACATGAAACAAAAACATTTTTAAAAAGACAGGGTTCAAGGGATAAATTTGGAGAGCCTGAATACTGTACTGATACCTCGGTTATGTAAAGAGATCAAAAAGGCCATCTGGTGAACCATTTATGGGAAGACATGGATCAGAGCCTTTGCTTTACTCTTACTTTACAGAGTAAAACTAAAAAAACTAAGCTCCAGAGAGAAGAAATGATTTTCCTTTGGAATAAGACACGTTTTGGCGATTGCATTGTTTGTGTGATGAAGAAAGGCCTCCTGGAAGAAATGGACCCCACAGCAAAACCTCAAAATCTCAGCGACAATCTCATTAGTTATGTCTGGTACTTGGTTATAGAAAGATGCTTATTGTAGTAGTGCCCATGTAAGTAGGAGTGTTCCAGTGGCTTCAGGAAAGAAATTAAGTACATAATAAATAGTCCGTGGCTACCCAATTCTTCAGAAATGGAAGTTGCATGGTTTTGAATTTTTTCATGAATCATAAATTTCTTTGGTACAGCTTTAACTAACTTTATATTGAGAAGGAGGAAGCATAATTTGCTTCCAAAATGTGTGGTATTGTTCATCTTTTTTAAAAAGTGCTGTAAAGTGCCGGCCCTGGAGTCAGGAGGACCCGAGTTCGGATTCGGCCTCAGATACTTAACACAAAAAAACTAGCTGTGTAACCTTGGGCAAGTTGCTTAACCCTAATTGCCCTCCAAAAGGCCAAAAAAAAAAAAGGAAAGGAAGAGTTGCTGCTTAATATAGTATTTTAAAGCCTTACAAGCTTCAGCCTATGTGTTTAACATGGCAACAAACATGAAAGGGCTATTATGTGCAAAGCCCAGGATGTAAAGGCCAAAAAGTGGAGAGTCCCCTTTTCTTAAGGAGCTCACCTTCTGCTGGGGAATGGTTAAGTAAAACAGGACCCAGCACATGAGAACTGTACAGCAGAGGAGCCTGGAACTACCATTATTAAATAGCACACAAAGTGAAATGAGGAGAACCAAAAGAATGATACACATACTAAATGATCATATGAGAGAGAAAATAAACAATCAGTGGAAGGGGGCAGGGCAGATCAGAAAATTAATATATTTAAATGTAATTATTAACTAGCTTTGTCAGTTGAAGTGATCACTGATGTTTAAAAAAACACTTTAAAGATTTCAGCAAGGGGGTGGCTATGTGGCGCAGTCAGTAGAGCTTCGGCCCTGGAGTCAGAAGGACCTGAGTTTGGATCCGGCCTCAGACACTTAAAAAACACACACACACACACACACACACACACACACACACACACACCCCCACACCCACCCACCCACCCACCTAGCCGTGTGACCTTGGGCAAGTTACTTAACCCCAATTGCCCTCCAAAAAAAAAAAAGAAAAAAAATTTTCAGCAATACCCACACCACCTGATGTGTCCTAAATGAAACATATATTCTTTTCTACTTTAGGAATTCACAGACGTGAAATTTAGCACTATATTTAAACTACCGTTTAGGATTATTTGTCTGAATACTGACAGGATTTTTCTTTCAGTGTTGTTATTTGATAGGTTTGATATGTACTACATAGTATAACATTCTTGTTACAACATAATGTATGTATTCCTGCAGAAAAGTTGAGCATTAAGTAGCTGGTATTCCTTACAGTACTTTTTTTTTTCCATCTAGGAAACAGTCACACTTTGCTGGGTTAATCCAAACCAACTCTGGTTCGGCATGTACTCTTTCTGTTAGGTATTCTTTAACTTGAAAACTGATGGTCTCTAAGGTCTTAATGCCATCAGCTCCAGAATCCTGTGATTTCTATAATTTCCTCATTTGTCTACAAAAACAAGTCATATTTCTGCATTGCTGTCTTTATATAGCTCCAGTTTATAGCCACTGTGACCAACACACTGCTTACCTGGGATTTTCCATATACAAAGGAGGGCTCCTGAGCATACCAGAGCTTTCACTGCAAGTGAGTGGGCATATACTACTTGTTCATTGTTAATTCTAAGGCTATTTTGGTTTTACCTTGGGTATGGATGTAATTTTTGCTCCCTGTGTTTCCTTCCTGTCCTAAGCCAGGTGATAGGATGTTTATGAGTTATGATTTGAAGTATGAGAAGAGGTGATATGCCTAAAATCACATAGTAAAAGATTAGTTTTTGTCAAATCTATGTCCTCAAGCCCATTTATCTGAGCAACTTCATGGGGTTTAAGATTAGCAGAGGAAGGTAAAGATTTATATGTAAAGCATATTAGAATACCGTATGTAGTCTTTATAGCTTCTTTCCTGGAAAAGTTTTGTCTTTTAAGCTGAGTAAAATGTCTATACTCTACACAATATGTAGACTAAGTGGGTCTTGGAAAATGTTTGTATTCAGTAAAAAAACCCAAAACAAACAAATGCATGGTATAGTTTAATATTGACTAAGGAAAAAGTGGTTCTTTTTTCTAAAAGGCTTTTTTTCTCAATTACATGTAAAAATTTTGAATTCCAAATTATCTTCCTTTTGTATAGATTTTGCACTTTTGTATAGATTATACATGGGCATTCATGCAAAACATATTTCCATATTAGCCATGTTGCAAAAGAAAACATGCAAAAAACCCCAAGAAGAATAAAGTAAAAATAATATGCTTTGATCTGCAGTCAGACTCTTTCTCCGTTCTCTCTCTGGAGGTAGATAGCATTTTTCATCACGAGTTCTTTGAAATTTTCTTGTATCACTATTTCTGAGAATAGCTAAGACATTCATAATTCACTGTACAATATTGTTACTGTGCACAGTGTTCTGCTTCTGCTCACTTCTTTTACATCAATTCATTTAAGGTCTTTCAGGTTTTTCTGAAAGCATCTTGCTGTCATTTCTTATAGCACAATAGTATTTCATCACAATTATATACCACAATTTGCTTAGCCATTCCTCAGTTGGTGGTTATGCCCTCATTGTCCAATTCTTACCTACTACAAAAAGAGCTTTTAGAAATATTTTTGTAAAGGTCCTTTTCCTTTCTTTTTAACAATCTCTTTGGGATACAGACCCTGTAATAACTATTACTGAGTCAAAGAGTATGTACAGGTAGGTACAGTTTTGTAGCCCTTTGGACATAGTTTCAAATTGCTCTCCAGAATGATTGGTTCACAGTCCCACCAACAGTGGGGTGCAATAGTATCCAAATTTTTCCTGTCTCCAAGATTTGTCATTTTCCTTTTCTGTCATATTAGTCAGTCTGATAGATGTGAGATGGTATCTCAGAATTGTTTTAATTTGCATTTCTTTGTAATCAGTAGTGATTTAGAGCTTTTTTTATATGACTAGTGATAGCTTTGATTTCTTCTGAAAATTGCTTGTTTATATGCTTTTGACCAAAAGTCCCATGAACAACATTCATAAAAGACTGTTAAAAAGTCAATTGTTCTTAAGTCTGGGGATGCCATCCTTACAACATAAAGTGGAAACAATGCTGGATTTGGAGTTAGCTGATTTGGATTCAAATAAATTAAAGCTGTGCCCTCTGCAACCTTGGGCAAGTAATCTGCAGGGGCCGCCTTTTCTTATTTCTAAGGTGAGGGGAATCAGACTAGGTGGTGTGGGGTGCTTTCTCTCAGTGTTTCTATGACCCTAAGCTTTATTTTGTTTCAGGATTTTGGGAGTTTGGCATCTTTATGCTCTTTTCCTTGTCTTGAGTCTGGTGACAAATTATATTCCACAGGAGAGCTTTTTCTGTATGATCATCTGCATTTGAATTTTATGTTCAGATGTTAGAAATACTCATTCAGTGCTTAAGAGTTTTCCTTTTTTAAGAAAATGATGTGTCAATAGTTGGGAAAGAACAGATCACTGATGTAAGTCCTCTTACATTTCTCACACAGCCAGCTTTCTGGAGTTAATATTTTTATGTACTGATAATTATTTTATGTTTTGCAGGAACGAGGTTGTGATAGTTTCTGGTTTCTTGGTGGAAGGAAAAAGAGGTGAGGTTCCTCCCAATGATGAAAGTGTGATTGCTGGTGTCTTCATGAGCTCCAGAGGTCATAGCACACTACCACGAACTCTGATGGCCCCTCGGATGATTTCCGATGGAGAGCTTGGAGGCATCGCCCAGATCACTTCTTCTCTATACCTGGGCAGGGGCAGTGTCGCCTCCAACCGCCACCTCCTCCAGGCCCGAGGGATCACCTGCATTGTCAATGCTACCATCGAGATTCCCAATTTCAACTGGCCTCAGTTTGAATATGTCAAAGTGCCTCTGGCTGACATGCCCCACGCCCCCATTGGGCTGTACTTTGACACTGTGGCTGACAAGATCCACAGTGTGAGCCGCAAGCATGGGGCAACTCTGGTGCACTGTGCAGCTGGGGTGAGCCGCTCTGCTACCCTCTGCCTTGCTTACCTGATGAAGTACCACAGTGTGTGTCTTCTGGAGGCATACAACTGGGTGAAAGCCCGGAGGCCTGTGATTAGGCCCAATGTAGGCTTCTGGAGGCAGCTGATAGACTATGAAAGCCAGCTCTTTGGGAAGTCAACAGTTAAAATGGTACAGACACCTTATGGCATTGTCCCAGACGTTTATGAGAAAGAGTCTCGACACCTGGTGCCTTACTGGGGGATTTAATGCCACTGCAGCCTGCATCAGCAGCTCCGTTGAGCAGTACCAGCATCTGCTCTACAGTCTGCTGTCCTCTACACCTTCCTTTTCAAATGATCGACTTTTGGTTTTCCCTCAAGTGTTTTTTACACTGGGTGTTCAAGTCTATTTTAAGAGGTGGGGAGGGTGGGGGAAGGGACACATTGCATTGCTAGTGACATTTTTAAAAGTAACCTTTTGAAATAGTGTTTACAAAAATCTTTATCCAGCTTTTAATCATTTTTAAACACTTTGAAAGTTAAATAATTTAATGACATGTTTTGCTCTTCCTCACCCTAAATGTTATTATGCCTTTGACATCATTGCAGGTATCTGAGCTCAATTCAAAGTGACAATCACTTTGTGCTAGGATCAATCCTTAAAGACACAGGCTTTTTACTCAAGGCTGTCAACTGTAAAATACCTGCTTAGAAAAAATTTATATAATGCTTCAGTCTTCAGTGGGTCAACTATATTCTTTCTCATTCACGATTCACTCAACTTGCAACTTCAAATAAATAAACTTTTATTTAATTGTAAGTAAAGATAATGAAATTTGCTGCAGAAAGCATCTTTGGAATCACTTTATGTGATCTCAGATTATATTAGTATTTTTAGTAAACTTGCAATCTTCTTAACCTTTTATTAAGAAGGTTTTTGTTTTCCTGATGATGATTCACTTTTATGTTTCTTGTAAGGATAAAAGAAAGAAATGATAAAATATGGTCCTTCTGACAAAATTATGAACATTCCTTAAAATAGCCTTCCCAGCTGAGTCATGTATACTCATTCACACTGTTGCAGATGGGCAGATATTAATATCACAGACAAGCACTGCTGGAACAGTGAGAATAATGTGTTTGCTCAAAAAAAAAAAAAGTCTTATTTTTATTAGCTCATTGTTAAGCTACAACTGTGTTCTTCAGACTTTTTTTGTTCATTCGTTCCTATCAATAAAATACTTTTTCCCTGTCTGATGAGTCTTCTGGAAGGGAGATGACCTTTCCTTATAGCACCTATTCTGTCATCTGCTGCAGGAGGGGAAGGTTGGGAACCTGTGAGACAGGAGCAAGAGAGAGAACCAGAGTGGTGGGTGGTAACACATCTTGCTTCTGCACATGATTTGGTATGAAAATATAGGTTTGGCAACGTATGATTGAAAACCTCAAATGGTCTTCCTTCAGCAATGTGAAAAATTTGTAACTTCTTAATTTTAAGTTAGCTTAAAATTTTTTAGTGAATATAGAAACTTTCAAAGAAACACTGGTTAAAACATTTGGGAAGTGGAGCTAATACTGATGCGTTAAAAGGTTTATAGAAAAATTTAGCTTCATGAATAATGGGATTTTTTGAGTTCTTTATCCTGTGCTTTGTCTTATCTTAACCCTAAGGGTAAAAAGGCTGTAAACTGAAAGGTGTGCCATTCTCTAGAATCACTGGAGTTTTCAAAGGATTGCCATTAAAAACTGCAAATATTTTCTCATTTTCCTTAAGGAAAAAAGTTGCTTAATGTGTGATGCAAGACATTTAATAACATAAAAGAAAGGGGCTCCATATTTGATAATACAGACAACTTCCAAAACAGCACAAGCCAGTTACCAGTTTTTGAATATGTTCTATCTACTTCCTGGATGCCTAACTCATAGTATGAGTGCCTATTAATTACATTGTCATCAGAAAGCACATACCAACAGGTTGGTTTATAACCATATATGTTATTCATAGTAGAATGGGAATACTGGAATTGTCAAGTAAAATTTCAAATACTGCAAAAGTTATGTGTGAAAAAAATTTGTGGAAAGAACTTGAGAACTTATGTGTCATAGATAATATCACATGGGAAGTTTCATTTCTTTGATTTAATGTGGTGGCCTGGCTTTTTTACAAAGTTGAGTGGCCCAAAATGTTTTAGAGACAATTTAGGTGGCAACTTAAGATACTACTGTCTTCAAAACCTTGAACAGAGTGATTAAAAGGCAAGTGAAAGACATCTTTAAAAATTTAGATATTCACAGTACATTAAACTTTCATTGCAACCTGGATGCAGTGCTGGTAAGTACATAGTGAAAAGATCTTTTAGAGACGACATCAACAGTATCACTAGTATGTACAGAAGAAATTTAAAAATTTACTTTCTTAGCAATAAAAGCAGAAGTCAACATGCAGTATCAGAATTTTTATAGAGTTATTTGTGAATCTTCATGCCAGCAGTGAAAGTGAAGCTGTTTTGACAATGCATTCTATGGAAATCAGTCACCTTGGTAACAGTTTCCAAGGACACAGGTACTGGGCTAACCATAGAAATCACTGAGGTGAAAGTAAACAGCAGTACTGAGTCATTTAATTAAGAGGGTATGTGTAAGCAGAGAAACAAATGGAATGGTACTCTTCCGATATTCTTGATGGGAAAGGAGACGTTTAAAACTGTCATTGTTATTCATGTCAAAGGGCATCTTGATATTTGTTTCTGCATTACTGTGTTGGTTTCTGTAGTGCCATAGTGTGTCATATGTCACTCAAGTTAGTTGTCATTATCCTTGGGGGTCTCATAGCAATCTGGGATATCTCTTAAGATTTAGAAACATTTGCTTAATAGGTGAATAGAGGCAAAAGAATTGCATTACTCACTATGGGCTGCTATTATAGGATGATGGGCCTTTGAGCATTTGCACAAAAATAAACAGCATAAGAACTGTAAGCTTTGTCAACAATGGTATTTTCTGCTTTATCTGATAAATTATACTATGGAATTTACTAGATCAGTCAAAAGCAGACTCAAATTCTAGTGTTAAAATGACATACATGGCATCATATTTACAGGTTCATGGGTAGGCCCTGTCAGGGAATCTGCTTAGCCTATGGGAACTTGTGAAAGTCTAGTCTTAATTGGGGTTGGCCATCCAAGTCATACTAGCTGATACGGATTTGGTTTGGGGCAGAATGAACAATTCCATTCCAATTCATGCTACACTTGTCTCTTTCCATTCTTTTGTTCAATGAACTCAAAGCCGCAGTCCCATGAACTCTACATGTAGTTGGATGGTCCTGTCATGGGGAAGGAGAAAATAAAGCAATTGCAGGCAACGCCCTCTTTTCTTAGCAGTCCAAGCTAAGTACAGTGCATTGAGATACGTAATACATGGTAATTTAGTTTGGCTTAAAATGAGCTTTTTATAAAAAAACACAATTGTAGCTGTCCAACTATTGCTATGTTTTCCATAGGATTGAGGAGTCCTCAGCAGCCTTGCTTTATTTTTTGAAAAACTGTTCAATTACAACAATGTTTCAGTTTACAAGGCAAAGAAAATTCACACAGCACATGAGCCTTGTCCTTCTGGATTTTAATTTATCCAGATTTTCACAGCTTGTAAGTCAGAAGCTCTTGCCACAAATACTGTTCTCCAACAGTATTAAGAAAGTTACATATCTACAACTATGTACTGTAAAGTCGAGTATTGATCCTCATTATAGTCTTCAGAAAGGGCCACTCATTGTAAACAGTTCTAATACCGTTTCTTCCAGCAAAGTATCATGGTCCTGGGCCTTGTTGAGGGGGTGAGATATAGGATAGGGGCATCATTAGGGAAAAAAATTACAAACTGATGCACAAGGTTTGGGGTGCCCATGCTAATGTGAACGTCTTTCCCTATGAAGATATCCCTGGACATTTTCGAGAGGGTTTCCTTAGCAAATTTAGAATCTAGGGAAGGGGAGAGATTTTATAACAGTGGGGTACTGTAAAGTTTGCTGCGACTCACAGCACTATAAGTGTAACCATCAGCCCAAACATTTTTAATCCTTTATTTAGACAAGGCAAACAAATGTATTTTATCCCACAGGACAAATATAATTTCTATATCTAAATAGGCAGACTCATTTTCATGATTTCTAGTCCTACAATGGTATTTCTTCTGTCAGTTATTCACAATTTTCAAATTGTAGCAGCAAATGCTTCCTTAAGAGAAAAATGATCATCTGTATTTAATAAAACATTATAAGAGAATGAGATTTACAAACCTGTAGTGTCTATGTCTAATACAGTCTGGGCAGGGATAAGCTAAGACAGAAGGGTAATCATTTCCCTTCTCTTATCAGTAGCTCTGCACACAGGGTGGCTCTCACAGTGGAAGACACCAGTAATGGTTTGGACTCCGTCCTTTCCTTCCTCTTGGGAAGTTCCTCATATAGAATCATGGAGATTGGTTTGCATTACTCATTTATTGGTCCCCTCACTACCTGGGACATGGCAGGAAAAAGCTGGTGCATAAATGGGAAGTCCTTAGAGTAGATCTGGTAGAATGAGTCCAGGAGGTTTGGGCTCTACACAGTTGATCCAGAAGTTGGCACAGCTTGCGTGATACTGATGTCCTCCATATGCCAGTTTGAAACTGTCTGTTTCAGAATTGAATGCCTATAAAAACAAGATTGAAGGGAAGAAAAGTCAGGCTTTGTGAAGTAACTGCACTAGAACTGGGCAGACTGACATTTTCCTTGGGAGAAAATAGATGGGGTGTCATACTCTGAGTCCCCAAACTTGTATGAAGTTTGTAGAAGGGCTATGGCCAGAATTAAGATCAAAGCTATTTAGTCTAAAAGTTGAAGTGACAACACTATTTCTCTGCTCAAAAAGAACAGATTCTTGCCAATAAAATGGCTTTCAGCAAAAGATGGCAAAAACTGCACAAAGAAAGGTATGTCAAACCACAGTGACCAAATCAATCTCTTGGACTGCAGAAAATCCCTGCTTTCACTTAGTGGATCTTTTTTCTTAATGCTAATAATCTGATTTACACCTAATCTGAAAATTTGTTCATTCACATTTGATTAATTTTATTAAAACCTCAAGCCAAAAAATAACAATTTGTGCTACTGAGAGCTGATCCAACAGTGATGTCTCAATCAACTTAAAAGTCTAAAGCAATTACTATATAACAGGAATACAGCATTCGCTTATCAAAAATGACTTAACTCTCAGATAACTGAGTTGTCAAAGATATTGAAAGATAACATTAGCAAGGAGAATAAAAAATAATTCTGCCTTTAGTCACTTGCTGTGGTTATTTAACGTTCCTGGAGAGATTAATGCAAATTTACTTAAAGGTACTAAAAACAAATTCTTTTGATCCTGCAGTTTGATGGGCTCTAGACAATTCCTGAAGCACTCTAGCTCTGTAGTCTAATCTTGGTCACTACAACTTGCACGGCTTCTCCATAAATTGGCCACAAAATTATCCTGCACACCGTAGGAGGAAGAAATATGTGTAAAAACAATCATGAGATACAAGCATGCAAAACAAGACGGAAGGGAAGTCACAAAGACATGTTAATTGATTTAACATTACAGTAACAAAAATGATTGAAGGATTCATGATAGGAACAATTCAGAAGGGCAGTGGAATTATCCAGTATGCCTTTGACACTCATAATTAAGATGATGACGCTAAGAAAAGATGTAACTGGTTCATACTTTTTTAGGATGCTCTTCTGCAGGTTTCTCTTCATTCTGAAATAATGTTGAAACCAAAAGGTCAACAAGACTCCCAACACGTCTGCCTACCTCCAAAATGTTTCATGTCTGACCCTACTTCACAGTCCCGCTGTACTTTGTACCTTGGCTACACACACTGAAAAGAGTAAATTCATTAATTTGAAAACAAAACCAAAAACAACCCCCTTCTCCCTAACTAACATACTTCCCTGGTTGCCCTTTATAAAAAAAGTAACTGTTGACTCCTTGGAGCTTTATAAAAATTCTAGCTTCTGGTAACATACATGTGAGGAAGATACTACAAAGAAGACTGACTAGAGCTTTTCCCATGAGACCTTGAAAACAGTACTTTTGAATTAGTCTAGGTGGGCCTGCCTGGAACTTACTCGGCTCCTTGAATCGACATTCAGTAGGCATACCCCACAGGCAAGTTCCTGAGCATTTTTAATCCCAGGACGCAGCATACAGGATGAGAAATCCAAAGAATTTTCATCTGGCTATGAAGACAATGAGACAAACAATTAAAAGACCAACAATTTCAAATGCTGTTTGGTTTGCCCTCTGATCATTCATTTCAGCACTACCAACAAAATAAAGGATTTTATAATTACTAACATTTGTCAGAAGGTTCAAGACAGTGTGCATATTATCTGACTTCTGCCAGAATGTCCCTATGCCCAGTTATTTTAAGTTTCAATAGTACATAGTTATTTATGAGCAATAAGGCAAAATTATTTGTTTTTTGTAATGTAAAGTTTCCTTTTTTCTCACCCTCCTATCCAACAAAAATGTTATTCCTTTTCAGTGTGAAAACTTAAAACAGGTACTGTAGTTTCTTGAAATAACCATCCCCTGAATTTAAGTTATACCTTTCTAGACTATATAAAAACTACAAAAGGAGAGGGAATCTTCCTCACAGAATTTTAGCACTGAAAAGAGCTTTAGAAATCACCTAAGTTCCACCCATACCTGATACATTAAATTGTTCCACAGCATACCCAACAAGGAATGAACAATGCTGAAGTGCTAAGGCTTCCTGTAAGTCAGAGGATAATTTATATGCTTAAGTCCACTTTAGCTAAAAGCCCTTGGTGCTTCAGGTTTTTCTTTTGTAAAATTTGGAATAATGCTTGCTCTAGTTTTCAAACAGAATTTAGGAGGATCAAAAAAGATCCTGTTATATAGGTGTGGGTAAATGGGGAGTTTAATGTGTACTACTCTAGACATGCAGTTTCAAAGTGTGCAGGCATGGTAGCTCCAGATCCATTAAACCTATCATAAAAATTAGGTAATTAAAAACTATAATTGAAAGAGATTTTGAAAGAGCTGATTAAGAACAGAACTGCATCTTTATCTGTACTAGAAATACTCTATTCAGCCTGCTAGAACAGAGCCCTTGAGAACTGGAAGTGAAACATTTTTATCTTTACTCTTTTAAATAAAAGGAACTTTTTCAAAATAAAATTTGTGATTTTGTTTAAAATCATGTGCGTGCCAGAGTACCTATTTTAGAAAGTACTTTTGCCTATATTGAGGCTATTTACTAGTCTAAGTTTTAAAAGCATACACGTTATATACTACTTGTACACAAAGATGCTGGGCACAGAATCTTAGGTCTAACCAAGGACAAATACTATCTTCCAAGAAAATGTGAAACATGATGTAAGTACAAGATCTGGGAGTGCACCTGAACTTAGCAACTTTACTACAAGTTCCTCTGCCTTCCTGTCAGCTGGGGATATTATTAGTCATACATGTATAACGAGAAATCCAAGAGCTTCCTGGAGACAAGTTTATGGAGAAATATTAATTAAAAAATCAGTTGTTTCAACTGTATTAAGTGTTTTCACATATATAAGTGTACACACACACCCATAGTATACTTATTTACTGCATGCCTGAAGCAGTTGTAAAATGGACTGAACCTAAGGTCAGATGAAATGGGATTTCCATTATCTAAGCAGAAGTCAAAATTCCCTTCTCTAGGCCCTACCTCTTTGCCAGGAACTGTCTGGCTTTCCTTGTTTCCCAGGCCTGTAGTCTTCCTCTTCTAAACTTAAAATGGAACATTGTTGACAAGCAGATGCTATTCTACCCTTAAGAAGCTTGGAACCATCATTATGTGTCCTTCTACCTAAAGCTTTTACCACAAGAGGGAGACTTACTTCAGCAACATAAGGAATTGTTTGTCCTTCATTCTCGAAGAGGACCATGATATCAAGAGGTGGTACCATGACATGCAAGTGAATTAGATTTAAGGGAGGTAGGACTGTGCAGTCACCAGCCTCACTTTCTCTTCTGGAGCCATCTGGGTCCAGTGGTCAGATATAGATCAGGACAACTAGAGATAGCCTTGGATGCAGGGGGAGCCCTTGACCTTTTCAAGCTCAGGGTCTCAGGGTTGACTGGGGCAAAGTCCATTCAGTGATTAAGGCTTAACAAGAATGGCTACTTTTATCTAGTTAAAAAAAATCTGGGAGGGGATAGACCCCAAGGGTTTCTGGCCAAAACAGAAACTCTTATTTACATTCATTATCATGTTATTTCATTTATCACCTGGCCTCAAACAATGACCATATAGGGCGTGGCCTGGGACCTCTTTTTGGCCAATCAAAGATAGCCACAGTGGTTTTTGGTTAACTGGTCTTTAAGAAAGAAAAAACAAAACAAGGTTTCAGAAATTAAAATTTATATTCCCTTTGGGCAGAGAACCAGCAAGTAAGGGTATGATACCCTTATAGCCAGTGAGAGAATGCCATTGTTTTCTACAACCAGACCCCTTATCTACCCTTTCAGATTTCACACATTTTATTCCCCTTTATACACTTTGTGATCCAGCTGAATAGACACAGGGCTTCGTCATACTGGGGATGCGATTATTACGATAAAATGAACAAGGTGGGGCCTTGGTCAACACAAAGAGTATACTCTCAGAACCTTTGCTAGCACTAAGTAAACGTTAAAAATTTGGCTTTTCTAAATGTATTCCACATGCAATGTCCTAGGTACCATTGTTCTGACAGCTCTATTTTCTGATGGCTTCTTTTAATGAAGAAAGCATTATAGGAGTAGTTTCAGAGGATTATAGATGTAGAGCTAGAGGAAACCCTCCTAGGTAATATACCTTTTACAGATGAGGAAAGAGAGGTTAAATATCCCTGGTGATTTAGTACAAGGTCCAGTCCTATCCCATCCCCTCCCCTCTCCTCCCTCGGAGGACAATAGGTCCCTGACCATGCACCACTTAATGGTTATTTTTTGGGCCCCCCTGGCTCAGAGTGAATTAAACTAGGAACTGCTTATCTTCAGGCCAGCAACCCTGAGGGTCTTTCCTAATCAGTTTCATTTATTTTTTTTTTTTTAAATTAAAGGGGCCATCCATCCCATGACTCACTTCTTAGAAGGGCCTATTTACTGAATGGGTATTGCCTCAAAGTGAGAACCTGAAAAGACCTTAGCTTCAAAGAGTCAAGGTCTCTCATGCATACTGGGTCATCTCCAGTCATCCTGACTGATATCTGACTACTGGCCCCAGATGGCTCTGGAGGAGAAACATAAGGCTGTTGATTCTGCACAACCCTCTTTCCCCCAAATCAAGTTAATTGCAAGTCATGTCATCATCTCCCTGGTTTATGGTTCTCTTCTTGAATGAAGGACAAATCACACACAACACATACAACACACTAATAATAAGTAGGAGAGCTGGGATTTGAACGAAAGTCCTAACTCCAATGCTCCTTCCAAAGGGTATGGTGTTCTGATCAATTATCTGTGTGCCATCCCTTCAAAATCCTAGAGGATAAAAATTAGAAAGAGCCCATGGATAGCAATGATCCCATATGAGGAAACTCAAACACCTGGAACTGAATAAGAAGCTTGAGAACAGGCTCTCTGATCACTGTCTCCATTTAATTCTCCCTCCTCTACCCCCAAGACAACACATATTCTTGCACTTGAGTTTATGTGCTCCTCCATGCTGAAAGCCAGGTTCTTTTGTTATACCTTTAACTCCTCAACGAATATAATACTAATGATTCAACAAACACTGTATCCACTCTGTGTTAGGCACTAGGGAAACCAAGACTCCTCCTTACACCCCCCCCCTAAGAAAAACAACCAAAATCAAAATAGTCTCTACCATTAAGGAGTTTATATTCTAAGGGTGTTGGGGGGAGAGGGATAGAAGGGGAAGATTCCCCATGTACACAGATAAATGCAAAGTAATTTCAGGAGAGAAAAAGGGCCCTGCCATTTGAAGGGGCAGGGAAGGCTTCATGGAAAGGGTGGTATCTGAACTGAGTCTTTAAAATTTTTTTTATAAAATTCCGTATCTTCTTTGACCTACCCATTCTTTTGGATTATTATTTTAGTTTCCGATGAGTTTTTAATCTTTACTTCAAAGGCCTTTTACTGAATATAATTTTTATTGCATTGTGGTTGGTAAAAGATTCATTTAATATTTCTGCTTTTCTTAGTTTGTGAGGTTTTTATGTCCTAATACAGGATTAATTTTTTGTGAAGTTCCCCATGCACAGCAGAGAAATAGGCACTTTCTATTCTCATTCAATATTCTAAGAGGTCTAGCAAATCTAACCCTTCTAAAATTCTTTTCAGGTCCTTAACTTCTTTATTTTGTGGTTCAATTTACATAGTTCTTTGAGGGGTTAGGCCTCCTCCCCACCAGTATAGTTTGACTTTCTCATTAAATGTTTCCCTTTAAGAATTTAAATGTTGAGGGGCTGCTAGGTGGCACAGTAAATAGAGCACTGGCCCTGAAGTCAGGAGGACCTGAGTTCAAATTTGGCCTCAGACATGTGACCTTGGGCAAGTCAACCCCAATTGCCCTCCAAAATGCAAAAAAAAAAAATTATTAAAAAAAAAAAAGAATTTAGAAGTTGGGCATATAGTACATACAGGTTTAGTATTGGTATTAATTCACTGCTTATGGTACTTTTTAGCAAAATGTAGTTTTCCTGCTTATCTCTTTTAATTTAGTAAGCTTTGGCTTTGTCTGAGTTCATGATTGCTACCAAATTTTTTTCTACTTCAGCTGAAATAAACTGATTCTGCTCCAGACTCTATTTTAATTCTATGTGTATTTTTCTTTTTCAAGTGTTTCTTGTAAATAACTTATTGTTAGATAACAATTTCTAGTCTATTCTGCCATGCTGTTCAGTTTTGTGAATGGATTCATCCCATTCACATTTATAGTTAGATAATCCTTCTTTTCTTCTGACTACTGCCTCCCTTACTCTGCCCTCCTTATTCCCTACCCCTCATTTCCATTCTACTTCCCCGTTAGGTAAATGAATCTTTATACTCAAATGTGTCTTTAACCAGTTCAGATGGGAAGTTCAAGCGTCCCTCCCTTTACTGCCCTCTCCATTATATAAACTCTTCTTTGCATACATATCCCTTTTCTGTGAGAGAATCTTCCCTGTACTTCCTCTTCCCTCCCCCCACTTCTAGTGTATTTCTTTTCCTTACCCTTCCATTCTTCCTTTGAGGTTATTTGAACATAACAGAATCACACCCAGGGCTTCTAATTAGATTGTAAGACCTCTGGTGTCACATGTATCATTTCCCCATATAAAAATGTAAACAGCTTAACTTTGTTTAGTCCTTTGTAATTACTCACTCATGTTTGGTTTTTTATATTTCTCTTGGTTTCTGTGTTTATGTTAAACTTTTCAAGTGAATTCTATTCTTTTCATTAGGAGTGCTTAGAAATCTGATATTTTGTTAAAGATCCATTTTTCCCCTTGTAGGATTATACTCAGTTTTTCTGGATAGGTTATTTTTAGTTGTAATCCTAGATTCTTTGTCCTGTAGAATATTATACTCCAAGCTTTCCACTCTTTTAGTATAGTGGCTGCTAAATCTTGTGTGATGCTATGCTTACTCCATACCTGAATTCTTTCCTTCTGTTTTCTTGTAGAATTTTTTCTTTGATAATATTCCTGGGAGCTTTCACCTTGGTGTCTTTTTGAGGAGGTGACTGATACATTCTTCTAATTTCTATGTGCCCTCTGAGCCTAAGAAATTGGGGCAGTTTTCTTTTGTTTTTGTTTTTTTTAAATGATGTTTAAAAGATTCGTGTGTGTGTGTGTGTGTGTGTGGTTTTCAGGTAGACCAAATGATTTTCAAATTCTCTCTCCTACATCTGTTTTCCAGGTCAGTTTTTCCTGAGATATTTCACATTTTCTTCTATTAAAAAAAAAAAACCAAACAACTTTTGTCTTTGTTTTATTATTTCTTGATATCTCAGTCATTAGTTACCATTTGGCCAATTCTAATTTTCAAGGAGTAAGTTTTTGTGTACCTCTTTTACCATATCTTACTTGCATAGCTGTCATTTTTTCTCTTATTTTTCTCCTTCTACTGCTCTCATTTGTTTTTAAAAATCTTTTTAAAAGTTCTTGCTTTAACTTTTCTAGGAATTCTTGTTGGGCTTGTGTCCAAGCTGCATTTTTCTTTAAGGTTTTACTTACAGGTTTTTGAGTTGTTCTCTTGTTTGTGTATTGAGCTTCCCTGTCTCCATAAAAATTTTTTTATAATCAGGTTCTTTGCTCATTCTTTCAGCCTACATCTTGACTCTGGACTTTATGTTTGTGTTGGGCTCTGTACACTTAGTAGGTGGGTCTGGCCTGAGCTTCTGTTCTCTTATGTCCTGCTGCTGCTTTCACAGCTCAGTCTAGGGGCAAGCTTTCAGTGCTATAAAAGTGGTGTGATCCCCTGGGGAGATCTGCTCTCTGACCTTCTGGTCTGAATTCTGCAAATTCCTTGACCCAGGTTTGGGTCTAATGGCTTGTTCTTGGATGGGAGTTTTAGCAACTTGTTCTGGACTTAGCCACTATTAGCCAGATTAGTAGGAAGCTCTGCAGGTTCACAGGAACTAAACTGCAGGCTCCCCTTTGGTCTAGGAAGCTATACTCTGTTCTTGGGATTAGTACCAAATAGCTACCATTTGCTTCCTGGAATTTGTTCTTGGCTCAGTACACAGCAAGGGTCCACAGATGGGATCCTCTCTGCCCTGTATCTGAGATGTAGAACTGGGTAATGGATGACAGAACTATCAGATGGCCCTCACTCCTATACCCAATTCTAGTTCAGGAATTCCCTGGTGCCTCTTTCTGCCCCTGGTACTTCCTGCCTCCCAAATGAAATCTTAAAGGAAGCTGGAGATTCTAAGAAAAATATGTAAGGAGAGTGTTCGTTTTAGGTACTATGGGTGACAGCATATACATAGGCATGGAAGCAGGAATGGAAAGCCAAATGTGAGGCACAGTAAGTAGTTCAGTTTGGCTGAAAACATGAGTATATAATGTTGGAAATAGAGGTGAAGGCAAGATTATGGAAAGCTTTAAATGCCAAGAGGAGAAATTAGTATTTATCCTACAGCAGGAGTTCTTAAGCCATTTTTGTGACATGGACCCCTTCTTAGCATTTAAAAAAAAACCTCAATGTATTCACCTAGGTTCTAAGTATAGGGGCTACTACTCCCAGATTCCACTCTTCATTGGCATGGGAGTTTTGATCTGCATAATTTCCAACCTAGCAGTTTATTCCTCCTTAAGCAACCTGATAATTCCCTCTGCTTCTGGAGGCTCATCATATTAATGTTGATTCATTTCATTCCACTGTAGCTCAGAACTCCCGAGTTCAAGAGATTCATCAGCTTTAGCCTCCCAGTTTGTAAGGATTATAGATGTGCATGTTACCAATGCCCAGCACAAAAAGATTTTTTAAAAGAATAAAATAAAACACAAAGGAATACAAAGGAACCAATTATATTGAAACATTTATCAAAATATAAATTTTTAATGATTTTATAGACCCCAGGTTAAAACTATCCTAAAGGCAATAGGGAAAAATTTTTTTTACATTGTCAGATCTGTACTTTATTGTTTTAAATTAAAATTAAATTTAAAATTTAAGCTAACTTTTAACATTTTAAAATCTGTATTATTTCCTTTCCTTCCCCCTTTCCCCAAAATCAAGAAAGCAAGAAAAATAAGACTTCTCCGGTAAACATGTATGTAGTAAAGCAAAACAAATTATCATGCTGAGCGTGTCAAAAAAAAAAAAAATACCTGAGTACAGTTATCTATCTGGAGGCGGGCAGCAGGCTTCATCACGAGTCATCTGGAACTGATTAGACTTCCTAAGTCTCTCAGAATTCTATCTCTATAACACTGCTCTTACTGTAGTGCTCATCAGCTCATACAAATCTTCCCAGGCTTCTCTGAAAACTCCCCCTCTATCATGCCTTCAGCACAGTGGCATCCCATCACATACATACACCATAACTTAAGTGATGGCCGCCCCCCTCCGTTTTCCATTCTGAAGTGCTCCTGAGTATATTTTGTACATGAGGGTCTTTTCCTTCTTTTCTGGGTCTCTGGGGTATAGATGTAATTCGTGTCATTGTTGGGCCAAAAGGTATTATGCACGATTTACTTTAGCAGCTCTCGGGGCACAGTTCCAAACTGCTTTTCGGGAATGGCTGGAGTTCACAGCTCCATCATTAATGAGTTAATTCGCCTGTTTTCCCAGTCCCTCTATTATTTGTTATTTTCCATTTTTGTTAACTTAGCTGATCTGATGAATGTGAGGTGGAACCTCAGGGTTTTTGAAATGTGCATGTCTCTGATTGTAACTGTTTTAGAGCCTTTCTTCATATGGCTATTGATAGCTTGATTTTCTTCCTCCAAAAATTGCCTATCTGCATCAACAGGGAAATTTCTGAGCAAGATCAGTGGCATAATTGAACCTGTGTTTCAAGAACATTAATCTAGAGGCTATGATAGGATGAATTAGAGAGGAAGAGAAGGGAATAAGTACTTATACATAGCTTCTGCTATGTGCCAAGCACTATGCTAAGTGCTTTTTACAAATATCTCATTTGATCATCACAACAACCCTTAGGGGTAGGTCTTTTATTTATCACCCCCATTTTATAGTTGAGAAAACTAAGGAAAACAAAGGTTAAGTGACTTGCCCAGGGTTCCATAATCAGTAAGAGAGGCCAGATTTGAACTCCTATCTTCCTGATTCCAGGCCTAGTACTCTATCTACTATACCACCATGTCTCAGAGGAGAAGATCCGTTAGGAGGCTACTGTCAGGGTCTAGATGAGAAATGAGAACCTGTACTAAGGTAGTGTAATGCTTTGCACAGAACTGACAGGTGTATTTTATACAGATTAATCCTACATAGCAAAGGATCTTTGAGGGGGATCCCTTGCTTCATGCATTGTCAAACAAAAATGATTTGGTTACAATCTCACAAAGTATCTGAGCAAAGAAAGCCTACTGTTTCGCTAAAGCAAACTAGGATAAAAAACAATTATAGTTATAAGAGTATAGTTAATTAGATATATGAATATTCTGTAGGGTTCACAGTACAGTTTGAAACATATTACTGTATAATGAAATTGTATGCTAATAAAGACTCCTCACTTCATCAATACACTGACTCAATTCAGTTTCTAAGAAAATAGAGTAAAATCTGGAAGGAAAGGGTACAGGTATTTATTAAGTACCTTCTATACCAGGCATTGTGTTAATAAACAGTTTACAGATACCTCACTTGATCCTCACAACCCTGACAGGTAGGCTATCATCAGCCTCATTTTACAAATGAAGAAACCAAGGCAGACAGAGGTTAAATGACTCGACAGTGGTGAAGTGTGTGAGGTCAGATCTGAACTTGACCTTGTTTACAGAATCTAGTGTTCTCTCCACTCTGCCACCATGGCACACTCCCTACACTGAATTTGCACCATGACCTTGGGTTACTCAATCCCTACAGAAATCCTCATCCCTTACTGGTTTCTCAGCCCCCTTATTCACTCTCTAGTGTCACTTCTCCCTTTGTCTTGACCCTACTGTTAACCATTCCAACACCAGGCTGTCCTCTCCCCTTACATCCTTTCTCCACTGAGATGCCCAGACTTTGGATTACTCCCATCACTATGTCCTCTTCTACTCCTCTCTTGATAGACTTCACACAAGAATTATTCTAAACCTTTTCCCTTTGGGGCCAACTCTGCCCCTAGATGACTACTCTCAAAATATGATCTTCACTTACAATTCACCAAGAAAAGTGAGGTCATCCTTTGTGATTCCTGTCATCCTCCCTCCTTCACACCCTAAATAGCCTCTTTATGCCTTCCCTCACCTTCTCTGCTCTTTCCTTCTGGCCTCAGGGGACAGCAGAGGTCTCTTCCTTGACAATACTAAGGGCTCCTATGGTGCTTATTCCCTCCTGCTTCCTTTGGGCCTGAGTACTATTCATTTCCTTTTTAGATTTTTAGTCCCTCCTCTTTAGGCTCACTTCCCTTTGCCTACCAGACAACCTTCTCTTGAACTCCCTTTTTCTTTTCCCCTTCACTGCCAAACTTAACAGAAAGCACAGTTTATATGTTCATTATCTCCCACTTCTCGATGTCTTACAATCTGGCTGGTACAACCATCCTTCTGAAACTACTCCTTAACAAATTCACCAAGGACCTTTTAACTGCATATCCAATGGACATTTCTCAATCCTCATTCTCTTGGATCTATCTGCAGGATTAGTCCTTTGACTATACACTACATCTTCCTTTACTGATGCTCTCTTTTCCCCTAACTTCCATGACCTTGCTCCTTCCTGGTTCTCAACCTTGATTACTACTTTAATGACCCATCTTTATCTTCTTATGGCTTAGATTGTGAGTGTCCCCAAGGCTCTAACTTTACCATTTTTCCTCTGGTCACCTCATGTATGCCCATGGGTTTAAATATCATCTTGGTAGAAGACTCAGCTCTATCTAGTATCACCTTTTTTTTTTTCTTTTTTTTTTTTTAAAAGCAATTGGGGTTAAGTAACTTGCTCAAGGTTACACGGCTAGTCATTTGATTTATGCGTGGGTGCTCATTTTCTGAGGCCGGATCTGATCTCGGGTCATCCGAACTCCGAGGCCGGCGCTCTTACTCACTGCGCCACCTAGCCGCCCCTTTAGGGCAATTGGGGTTAAGTAACTTGCCCAAGGTTACACGGCTAGGTTTTTGTTTGTGCGGATTAGGTGTAGGAGGCCGGCTCCGAACTCAGGTCCTTCTGATTCCAGGGCCGGCGCTCTATTCACTGCGCCCCCTAGCCGCCCCTTAGTATCACTTTTTCTCTTGAGTTCCGGTCCTGCATTTTCAGTGGCTGCTGAGTATCTCTGCCTAGATAACCCACTAGGACCAAACATTCAACCTGTCTAAAACTAGTTTTCTTTCCCCAAAGATAATGCCTCTAATCTGAATTATCCTGATTCTGGTCACTCAGGCTTACAAGCAAGGTTTTCTGGGTCAGTTTAGAGGGTGCAGTGGGTAAGGCACTAGGCCTGGACTCAGAAAGACCTGAGTTCAAATCCAGCCTCAGACCCTTACTAGCTATGTGACTTTGGTCAAGTCAATTAACCTCTGTATGCCTCAGATTCTTTATCTATAAAATAAAGATAATAACAGCACCTACGTTGAAGGGTTGCTGTAAGGATCAAATGAGATAATATTGACAAAAGCACTTAGTACAGTGCCTGGCACATAGTAAGTGTTATATAGCTTACTATATTATTATACTTACTACTTATTATTATTTTTGACTTCCATCTCTCTAAATTCAAACATCAGATAAGTCCTGTTGATTTTATTTCCACAATATATGGCCCATCATCCCCTCTTTTCTACTCTAGTCCCCCGTTCCTCTCTCCCAGATTACCATAATAATCTCTTAACTAGTGTCCTACATCTCTCCCTTTTCAAGCCCATCCTTTACTAGACTCCCCAAATTCCTGTGATGCTATTTGAAATAGAGGGTATGAATTTCTTCCCAACACAAATTATCCTTAGACTGATGAATTCACAGCCATCATTAAGTTAACGGAGCAAAAACCTTCCAGTTAGAGGATCCTGAGCCCAAAACTTCCTTCAAAATGACAAAAATAACAAAATTTTATTCCTTTTGTGAAAGGGCTGTCCTCTACAAAGGGTTGTAGCCCTCTATGACCAACTGACTATACTTCTGTTGCTCCTGGTATGGGGCAATGACAGTATCTGGGAATTTGTCTGATTTAGAAGAAACCCAAATCCCTTTAAACATGGGACACTTGAATTTCAGGAGTCCCAAGAGAGTTTGTCACTGGATCCTGTCAGAGAAGGTCATGGAGAGGATTTTAGATCTGGTGCTGAATGAGATTTCAGAGGCCTTCTGGCCCATGTCTTATCTTCTACAGATGAGGAGGCTAAATGATTTGTTCCAGGTTACACAGGAAGTAAGAGCCAGAGCCAAGAATCAAACCCACATTAGCATGTTTCCACCACAGCACCAGCAAAAGCATGAGGCAGGGCTGGATCCAGAAAGCCTCAGCAGTTGTGTCACATTGATGGCCCTGAGGCTGCATGGGAAGGGGTTGGGGTAGGGTAGGGGAAGAACTCTCAGTCTTCTGGAATCAGACTGAAATGTAAATTGGGAAATGTTTAACAAAATAAATAAAAATGCAATACAACAAAGACACTATTAATTTGTGTGTTTTTTTAAGTCAATGTGTAGGCAGTAGGGATGTTTTTATTTGAATTTGACATCAATGTTGTATAGGATGGTTCAATAAATATAGCTCCTTTTCCAAAACATAATAGGATGGGACAATTCAAACGGAGTTTCAACAAAATGCTACCACATCCTGAAATTTCATGTTATCTTTCCTTTAAAAAAACCCACCTCAAAATAACTATGCCTTTGCCAACTATTTTGTAAATATATCTGTTTTTTCTTTCCACTTGTGAGTACCACAAGAGGAATAACAAGAGGCTTCTTTTGGAGATTTCTGCATAAATCTAATTTTCACAGATATGACCTAAGGACTTACTACAAAATGAAATGAGTGATATTAAATTAAAGCACCTTGTAATCTTAATGGAAAGATGGCTTTAAAAAAAATTACAGTCAAAAAGCATCAACAAAAGCCTGATAAGAAGAACAGTCTTGCCCACTCAGTTCTGCCAAGTACCACCAAATGGCATTCTGCAACTGTCTCCCTTCTCTTTGCTACAAAGTGAAGGAACTTGATCCAACTTCTCCAAATCTGGGGTCTCAAGTCGCATAATTTGATCATTTCAGTGATTTCCTAGAACTCCTGGGGCTGGCCCTAGGTGGGGTGGGGAGAGGGAGAGAGGAACACTAATAGGGACATGGCAAGATTACTTACTGATACAGATACCAGTGTGGATAACTGATGAATTCTGGAGTGTCTTTGCAAGGTGCTGATTGCTTTTTTCTTTATAACTGCATTATTAAATTAAGTAACCCATTAGAAGAAGCTACCTATGACTGAGCACTGGAGATGGACCTCAGAGATCATTTTGTCCAACTATTTATTGATTATAGATGAGGAAATGAAAGCTCAGAGATAGTAAGTAACTTTCTTTTAAAAAAAAGAAAAAGAAAAAAAAGCAAGGCAGCATTTGAACCCAAGTCCTTTGAGTCCAAATTCTGTCACTCCTAGGAGAAGATGTTACCCTAACTTTGTAACAACTGCTTCCTTTATTGTGACTCCCCTGGAGTCCTTAGCACACAACTCATTAACTGGTCATTCACTGAGTAAATCCTAGAGTGTCTAACAATAAGTTGTTTTTGGTAAAAAAAAAATCTACATTCTTAAAATGTGAGGATTTTGAAGTTAATTTTGGCACACATGCAGGATAGAGTAGGTGATTAATAAATGTTTGTATACTGATTTTGGCAACTCAAAAATTCTCTTGGTTTTTTTAATATTCTTTTTTTTTTTTTAAAGCAATTGGGGTTAAGTAACTTGCTCAAGGTTACACGGCTAGTCATTATTTATGCGTGGGTGCTCATTTTCTGAGGCCGGATCTGATCTCGGGTCATCCCAACTCCGAGGCCGGCACTCTTACTCACTGCGCCACCCAGCCGCCCCTTTAGGGCAATTGGGGTTAAGTAACTTGCCCAAGGTTACACGGCTAGGTTTTTGTTTGTGTGGATTAAGTGTCGGAGGCCGGCTCCGAACTCAGGTCCTTCTGATTTCAGGGCCGGCGCTCTATTTACTGCGCCACCTAGCCGCCCCTTTTTTTTAATATTCTTTTTTCCCCCCACCCCCCAGTGAGAAGGCAAGCACATGGGGTATGTTCTTAAGGGGCAAAATGTACTTGCTGTTTACTTCTGGTTGAGCATCCTCTTATAAATTCTTTTTGGGCTGGGCCTGTAACTACATAGGCCCATTCTAGCAATATAGGTCAGAACTCTTTCTGCAACTAGAGTCTGAGCTGCTGCAGCACTGAGGGCTTATCTGTCAGTCATTAAACACTTATTAAGGGCCTACTGTTCGGCAGGCCCTCTGCTAAGTGCTGGGGATACAAAGAAGGGCAAAAGTCACTCCCTGGCACCTAGGAACTCACAGTCTAGCTGGGGGGAACAGGCAAACAGCTATGTACAAACAAACTATATACAAGATAAATAGGAACTAATCAACAGAGGGAAAGCACTAAAATTAAAAGGGTTTGGAGAAGGTTCTCTGTAGAATTCCCTGTGATATTTTAGCTGGGCCTTGAAGGAAGCCAGTGAAGCAAGGAGGCAGAGCATTCTAGGGGGGATAGCCAGAAAATGTGTATGGATTGGGAGATGGATTGTCTTGTTCAAGGAACAGAAAACATGACAGTGTCATTGGATCAAAGGATATGTAAGTGTAGGAGTGTGTGTGTGTGAGACAAAGAGAAAGAGAGGGAGAGAGAGAAGTAGAATAAGGTATAAAAAAACTGGAGGGGTGGGACAGTGAGGGAGTGGTGCTGGGTTACAAAGTACTCTGAATGCCAAAGGATTTTATATTTGATCCTGGTGGTCATAGGGAGACATGAGAATGTATTGAGTAGGAGAGGTGCCATGGTTAGATTTGCACTTTAGGAAGATTTCTTTGACAACTGAGACTGGAGTAGAGTGGGGACTCGAGGAGGGCAGAGCAGGCAACAGTCCAAGTGTCAGGTGATGAGGACCTGTACTAAGGAATGGCAGTGTGGAGAGAAGGGGGTTTGTATATCTATTTCTATATCTATGAGATAGTTGTTGCAAAGATGGAATTAACAACCTTACTAACTGATTGGATATAGGGGCTAAAAGATAGTGAGGAGTTGAAAATGACACCTAGCTTGGGAGCCTGGGGGATTCAGAGGCTGGTGTTGCCTTCTATCGTCACAGGAAAGGTAGGAGCAGGGAGGCTTTAGGAGGAAAGATGAGTTCAGTTTTGGATATGTTGAATTTAAGACGTCGACTAGACTTCCGGTTCAAGATAATAAGCAACTCCAGCTAACAGGCAGTTAGAGATATTAGGGTTTGATTAAGTAGATTTGAAAATAATTTTCAGCATAGAGATAGTAATGAAATCCATGGGAACTGATGAGATCACCAAGTGAAACAGTATAGAGGGGGAAGAGAAAAGGGTGCAGGACAGAGCTCTGTGGGATATAAAAGTTAATGGGCATGACCCAGACAAAGATTCAGCAAAGGACACAACTTTTTCATCTCCCATGACTTATTCTTCTACCCTACTGGCTCAGCTACACACTAAGATGGTCATACTCTGGATCATGCCATCCATCATTCCATAAATAAACTCTGCAATGATCTTATCACAATTTTTTGGGTCTCCACCTCTCTGCTTTTCAATACCAAATCGTGTTCTTTGTCTACTGTGACTTCCAATTTCCCAACCCTTCAGTTCTCTCCCATGCCAACGCCCCTATACTAGCTCTACTCTCATTCCTTCCCCATCTGGACCCTTTCGTCAATCAGCTCCATACTATCCTCTTCTCATATTATTGATTTTGACCCTGTAGCCTCAGCCTTGTATCACTCCCACCATTTGCTATCTTCCCTCCTATACACATGCTGCTGAACCAAAGGTGGAGAAAATCATAAAACTGTGCTGACTGGGTTGTCTACAAATGTATTTTATATAACCTTAACTGGACCCTCACTGCTTTTAGGCAATCCTTCTACACCTCCCTAAATAACTCACTATCCTATTCTTTTTTTTTTTTTTAAAGCAATTGGGGTTAAGTAACTTGCCCAAGGTCACACGGCTACGTTTTTGTTTGTGTGGATTAAGTGTCGGAGGCCGGCTCCGAACTCAGGTCCTTCTGACTCCAGGGCCGGGGCTCTATTCACTGCGCCACCTAGCCACCCCTATCCTATTCTTTATAATGGCTCTTCCAAATCTTTTTATCCCTTTTCAAACCTCCCATGCTTCCTTCCCTCCATCCTCTCAGAAGAGAATACTGCTTCTTATTTTAAAGAAAAAATTGAGACCACCTGGTTTTTTTTTTTTTTGGAGGGGGGGGGGAAGACTAGACAATTGGGGTTAGGTGACTTGCCCAAGGTCATACAGCTTGTAAGGGTTAAGTGTCTTGAGGCTGGATTTGAACTCAGGTCCTCCTGACTTCAGGGCCAATGCTCTATTCACTGTGCCACCTAGCCACCCTGACACCATCTGTTGAAAGCTCCCTCTCCTTATCTCAAACCACCCAGACACCTCCTGCCACTATCTCTCCCTGTATCAGTCTCACATAATGAGGCTGATGGCCCTTATCCTGGTCAAGTTCTATGGGCTCATGTAATATCATTCCATCCTGTGTCTTCCAACAGATATCACCCCTCTGTCAAGCCCACTCTTTCACTTATTTTTAATCTCTCCTGGTCTGTTTCCCTATACACATGCCCATGTCTCCTTTATCCTCAAGAAAGCCTCACTTGATCCTTCCATTCTAAATCTCTCCTGAACATTTAGCATGTCAGAAGTGGGACCTGAATCTAGGTCTTTCTGATGCTGAACAGCTCTCTCTACTCACTGTACCAACTACCATAGGACCTGATTAATTAGGTAATCGCAGAATATGGCTACTTTCAAGACAAATCTCAGTAATTCAAGTCTTTTAAATATAAATTTGAGGCTGAAACACATTAAGTTTTCCATTTTTTTCTCTCTCACCTTGCATTCATTTTGTTTTCTGGTAGGAACAATAAATAAATCAAGTTCACCCACAGGCCAGAACACTTCTCTGGTAGTCTGGATTTAGTCTTGCCCTTCCGACTGCTAACAAAAAAAGATTTTTCTTTTTTTTTGACATCATGCTATGTCCTCAGAGACATTAAGGAGTCAATTCACCTACCAAAAAATGTTACCACTTTCCTGTTATAAAGTGTGCATCATAACTACTCCTAATAGTACGCCAAAAGAAAGCCCTTCTACTTGAACAAGGTTTCTGGGAAAGGAGAACATTGGATGGGATGGTCCTACCGTGAGTGTGGCAAGTGACATAAACCCTATCAGGTTGTTCCACGTCTTATCGATGTCCTTCAGAAGCTGCTGGAGATTTTCACTGCACACTGCAGTGGCCTTGATCCCTAGCTCCACACGTTTGGTTACCCTGTATACCTCGACAACACCTGTCAACAGAAGAGAGTAAAGGTTTGAAATGCTAGGTGAAGAGGTAAGTAGCATCACACCTGGGTAATATTTGTTGGAACAAAGAGAGTTAATAGAGTCAATATCACAAGAGTCAAAAGCCTCACTGCTTCTTCCTTACAAAATCCCACAATTCAAGAATCTCCACAAAGGCACCATGCAAGCCTGGATACCTTCATGGACCCTTCTTAGCATCTTTTAGGTTTCATCTGTTGACATTCAGGAAGTTGTATTAACTTGACTGAAGGAGGAACACAAAGTCTAGTTAGGGGAAGAAACTCAAGCAACATAATAAGAATCCAGAAACCACAATTTCCAATCTTATTCCCATTTTATCACTGTCCTGGGATGCTTTTGTGTCCTCATTTTCTCCATTTGCAAATGTCACTCTAACATGAATTACATCTGTCTTGAGGTTTTTTTAATTAAAAATGCTTCACAGCACATATGAAACAGACAATGAAAATTTAAAGCACCATGTTCAATAAGCAAAACACAAAGTTACATACCTAATAAATATTCCATGCCCTGTGCTGACTGAATTACTTCTGTGCAAACAGATGAACTACTGATTCCATTTAGAGTGTCATTTGCCTTCTTAATGATCTAAAAGACATGACAATGACAATGTCATTAGATTATCTCTCAGAAAAAGTGATCAACGACACAATCAAAAGTGAATATTGCAAAATTATAAAGAAAAACCACAGCCCCAAGAAAGAGAAATGAGAAGCCCTTCCCTAGCTCTTGCAGAGGTGAGAGGTCCACAAGTATGAAACACTGAATATATTTTCAGTTTTTTTATGTATAAATTGGTTTAGCTGGTTATCTTATCATTTTATTTAAAAATATTCTTTGAGAGGAGGGGGAATGGTTATAGTTGGAAATTTAAATGATGTAAAAAAATGTATTAAAAATGGTTAATAGTAACACAAAAATAAATTTATTATCCAACCAAACTGAATAGCCAGAAGTATAAGCCTGGTGGGCAATGTAACTTTACATAATTTTCTACTGAAATACAGACCTGTGTGATTCATAACTTATAAAGAAGTTTATAATGAATGTAAGATTTAGAGCTGAAAGGACCAGCTGGAAGTTAGACATCATCTAATCCATTTCCCTTATTTTACATACGAAGAAACTAAGGTTCTCAGAGAGTTAAAAAGATTTTTCCAAGGTCACACAGGTAGGAGGCAGGATTTGAATTTATTCACTAACTTCAAATGGAGTGCTCTTTGTAGTATATCCCACTACCCCCTGAATTTTATTAAATAATGAAGAAATCGTTTTGCTTCTCTTGTCTTCCTGACACTGTGTTCTCTCCACCTTCTGACCTGCCTGTTTTGGAGTGATGAGGTTTGTGTTTTGCTCAAAAAGTCTTCAACTCAGGGGTGGCTAGGTGGCGCAGTGAGTAGAGGGCTGGCCCTGGAGTCAGAAGGACCTGTGTTCAGATCCGGCCTCAGACACTTAACACACACAAACAAAAAACCTAATCGTGTGACCTTGGGCAAGTTACAATTGCCCTCCAAAAAGCAAAAAAAAAAAAAAAAAAAAAAAGTCTTCAACTCAAAGATTATTTTTACTTTAGGAATAAAGTTAAAGATAGTTCATCATCTCAAACACAGCCACGGGTACTTAAAGGAATATTGGTTTGCTAAGTTAAACATACTTGTAAGAGAAGCCTCATTTAGATGGGTGAATTTTCAGAAAATTTCATTTTGGGGTAGCTTATCTAACACCAATAATGTTGCATTAGTCATTGGAATTAAGGTATTACTCCAGTTCTCTCTTCTGAATATCCTTACACAGTCCTATGTGGCCATAGGAAAATAACTATGTACCTGAAGGCATCTTAACTGAAAGCTATATACTCACATGTAGAGCACTTCCCAAACACCTTTGCCATTCATAAGCATATCTTTCATTCTCCTGTTAAAAAAGAGAAAGAACTATCTTAAAAAAGGCAATGGGCAAGCCTAACACCCTGCTTTCTATTTCTGCTTAAGTAATTTTAATTTAATGGACATTAGAAGGTTTCCTTGTTTGGTCATGATTATTACAGACCATATCTTAGTGGACTGACCTCTGGAGACTTTTATTCTCTTACAAATAAAAGCAACATCAGAGCATCTAAATACATTTAAGTGCTTTCTATGTGCAAAATACTATACTAGGTATTGAGGGAGATAATAGTTTGGCTAAGTCAAAGTACTTAATCTCAAGGAGGTAACAATCTAATAGAAGGACAAGAAACATAGATTGTAGAACAACTTGAAATGCCAGGTAGAGAAGTTTGAACTTTACTGTGGACCCACAGCAAGGTTTGAGAAAAGGATTGACATAATAATATTTATGCATAAGAAAAATTATACTAGCATCTCTGTGAAGTACTGGTAAAGGAGAGCAGAGATGGAAAGATCTCTAAGGATGCTAGAGCAATGGCTCAAATCAACCACAATAAAGGCCTCTACTAGGGTGGTTGCAATGATAATAGGGAGGGGACAGATATTTCACCTGTAATAGGAGGACCTAGCAACCGACTGGCTGAGAGAAGTGAAAAAGAGGAAGAATTCAAGTTAACTGCAGGAGGTTCCAAATGTGGGAGAGTGCAGATGAATGGAAGGGCTATAGAAAGAAATAGTGATGGATGAAGGCACAAATTTAGAGGGAAAGATGACAATTTTTTTTTTTGATACATTGAGTTTGACGCATGGGTGGATTGTTAAGGCAGAGACCATTTGTAGGAAGATAGAAATGGGGATTTAGAACTCAGAAGAAAGGTCAGGATTATGGATACAGAGTTGGGACCTCTTTAGCATAGAGTTGGATAGCTAAGACTGTTAAAGAGTGAGTGAGACTGCCAAGGGAAAAAAGAGTTGGTCAAGGTCCAACTGCTTGGGGAAATCCTTTAAGCAACACAAAGAAGCAGTTCAAAGGATAAGACAGGACAGTGTCGCATAATGAAAAAAAAATGCTGAAAAAATGCTGAATTTGGAACCCCTGCAACATGTGCCTTGAGTTGAATCTTGTCTGTGTGACCTTGGGCAAGTCACTTAATTTGGCTTTAGTGTCCTCATTAGTAAAATAAAGGACTTGGAATAGATAGAGGTTCCTTCTATCTCTAGATCTATGAACTTAGGAAAAGCACAGCACTAAGATATCTCTGAAGCCAAGTGAAGAGAGAATACCCAATATTGGTTTTGGGTGGTCAATAGTATCAAAAGCAGCAATGATGGAGAATAAGGACTGAATAAAGGCTATCGAATTTGGTGATCAGATCGTCAGTGGAGACTTTTGAGAAAACAATTTCAGTAGATGGTGGAA
Organism: Gymnobelideus leadbeateri; assembly: GCA_011680675.1. Lineage (NCBI taxonomy): Eukaryota > Metazoa > Chordata > Mammalia > Diprotodontia > Petauridae > Gymnobelideus > Gymnobelideus leadbeateri. The sequence goes on from WOXC01009937.1 coordinate 101,652, forward strand.
ATGCAAATCCTATTGCAGGAACAGACAAGAATGTGTGCAATAGCAAGTAGAGGTACTGGTTTTAAGGATCATGAAAAGACTTTTTTAGGTTGTAGAGGTCTAGACCTTTATGGGCAGATGTCGAAGATGCATGAAAGAGTGGGACCAGCGATTGGATTAGAGTTGATGGGGGAGTGACAGCAGCAAAGAGTGCAATCAAGGGTACTGGTAGACAGATTAGACTTAACAGGCTGTAGGAAAAGCAAGTGTGTGATGGAAGGGCAGGGTAAAAAATGTTGAAGTTTGAATGAGACAAATTAAGGCCACACTTGATGGCCTCAATGTCTAAGTATGGGGTTATGGGCATGTTTAGCATCAAGAAGAAAAGAAAAGAAGGTCGGAAGCAGTCATTGGATGGACAGGAAGTCAGGAAGGGAGAATCTGTTTTGCTTGATGAAATATTTGTTGAAAACATTTGAATTTTTCTTTTGTCCTCAGTGGAGGTGGTGGGAAAGAAAATAAATGCTTAACTAAAAGGAAATAAAGGCAAGTCCAAAAGGTTTGTCAAACAGCAATAAAAGCCTGGCTGTAAAAATTATACCACAAATCTATAGTGAGTGAAATTAGTTCAGTTTCACTCTGTTTTCTGTTGATGTTCAAGAACAGAGAAATCAGGGGCGGCTAATGAATAAGAGCGCCGGCCCCAGAGTCGGGAGGACCCGGGATTGGTTCCGCCCTCAGAAAATGAGCACCCACACATAAATAATGACTGGCCATGTAGCCTTGAGCAAGTTACTTAACCCCAATTGTTTAAAAAAAAAAAAAAAGAACAGAAACCAGAAGGTCATGATAAGGACTAAAAGTAGGTTTCAGGATGAGAGTAGAAGTAGGAAAGGAAGCTATGGTCAGAAAGCAGAATTTTAAAGCTTCAGATTTTGGATGGGGCAAAACTCTAAGAGCTGGTTAGGTATTAGGTTTGCCATGTCTGTGTGGGGCTGAAATAGGGAATAAATCACTAGAACTGAGAAGTTTGAGGAATTGTGTGGTCAAGTTGTAATGGCTGATCTACTAGTTTAAATATGAAGATATTTAAAAATTTTTATAATACAATGGAGTGCCATTTCAACATTTTCATCCTGGTGTTCAAGTTCAGGATAATAACAATAATAGTTCACACTGATAAAAAGCATTAAGGTTTTTTTATTTGATTTTAAATATTTTCTCAATTGATCCTCACAACAACCATGTGAGATAGGGGCTCTTATAATCCTCATTTTATGGACAAGGAGACTAAAATTCAGAAAGGTTAAGTGATCAGTGCACAATATTTAGATCAGCTGCTTTGAAAATATTAGTTGAAAGAAAACCATAGTCTGTCTACAGACTAAGACATGATGATTCTTACTTATAATAAAGGCTGGGTGACTAATGCATGATTCTGACTGGGATCATAGTGTTTAGAGCTAGAAGGAATTTTAGAGATCATCTAATACAACCTCAACTTACAGATCAAGGAAAACTGAGATCCAGAAATGTTCCTCCCTGTGCCACCAAGGTCACACAGATTGTTAAGTAGCAGAAATGGAATTTGAATACATGGCCTTAGATTCCAAAGGCAGTCCTCCTGCCATGATACCATGCCAATAAAAATACAAGCATCACATCATCTCTGTGCTTCAAATTTAAAATGATTTGAAAACTATTAACTGTAGTAGCTAAGATGAAATAAGCACAGTTAACTCAAGAGCCCAGGCAGGACCCCTCCCCCTCCTCTTCTCAAACTCCTGCCAGAAAGGGTAATATGTGAGCCTTCAGAAACAAAGGCACAACTCTCCATCCTAAGGACCTCAGGAACACAACCTGAGTCCCATGCCAACTCCATTTACAGGAAGCTCTTTCTGAGAAGGAGGCTCACAAGTGGATTGAATTGTCATTATATCACCTTTACTGCAGGTGATGCTTCATCCAATGAAATCACAGCAATAAAGAAAATTTTCTCAAGTTCTTTAAGAAACACCTTTTTTTTTTTTTTTTGAAATTATAAAGTGCCACCTCACAGGAGCAAAGCCTAGGCAAGCTACATGTGTCTTGTATCAAGTAACCATACTTACTTCCACCTCCCCAGTTAGGTCCTTGTATTTATCCCGGATAACAGGCAGAGCAGGTTTTTCACTCAGAGTGTTGGAACGATCTCTGAAAGGTTGCTCTAAAGCTGGAGATGGAGAGGAACGGCTTATTTCTTTATCACCAAGGCTCAAGCTTCTCTTGTGAGACCCTAAGAAGTAATGAAAGTACAATCAAAGGGTTTCTATTATTCTTATTAGTCATATTTCATGATTTTACCCTCTACTGCAAACCCAGTCAGTGGAATCTTAGAAAAAATTTTTTTCTTTTAAGTATTTACGTCTTTCAGTATTCTGAAACACAAATTGCCTTAAGCCGTTCATTCTGTCTTAGAAGCTACATACTGATGTTTTTCTTTTTCTTTTTGGAGCACGGAAGGTAGGGCAATTGGGGTTAAGTGACTTGCCCAAGGTCACACAGCTAGTTCTGTGTTAAGTGTCTGAGGCCACATTTGAACCCAGGTCCTCCTGACTCCAGGGTCAGGTGCCCTATTCACTGTGCCCTAGTTGCCCCTATATTGATGTTTTTCAATGTTCCTTCTTTGATCTCAGTTCTAGGGGCCATGGTTCCTTTTCCAGTATCAGAGTAGGACATATGGCTTCAATTTTTTTTTAAACCAGAAATACTGAATTTACTACTGATTCACTTCTCCCAATTTCCCAAAAGCATTTGTTTGCAAGATGGGTAAGAGGTATGGCCCACAACGAGAATCAAACCTGACACCTTGTGTTCTTTATCAGTGCTCTAACCAAGTGAACTAACTAGCTACATACTATTATTTAGGTTTCTTTAACCCACTGAATGCCCTGTCTCACTGTATTTCTCCTACTGGCCTCAGTTCAGTCCTAAAGAAACTCATTTAACCTTTCCCCATAGATACGAAGTTCATGGCTAGACAAAGCTTTTTTCATTTAGTAACTCTGATCAACACAATGACCAACCACAACTCCAAAGGACTCGTCATGAAACATGCTATCCACCTCCAGATAGAGAGCTGATGGACTCAGAGTAGAGACTGAAGCATACTTTCTTCTATTAATTTTCTTTCTTTTTTTTTATATGCTTAATGTGTAAATTTGTAATGGGTTTTGTTTTTCTTGTCTTCTCAGTGGGTGGGAGAGAAAGGAGGGAAAGAATTTGGAACTGGAAATAAAATAAATTGAATTAAAAAAGGAAATGTTTCTTTCATTGGTAATAGGAAACAAAATATTTATAATTAAAACCATGACAGCAAAATCTGCCCTTAATTTGCTCACCTTGAACAGAGAGGTCAAAAGTAGCCAACTCATTTTTGATCATTTCTTCACTAGATTTCATTTTGCTTTGTGTATTAGCCACCAGAAAGTCAAATTTGCTGATTTTGGGCTTTTCACTTTGAAATTCTCCAAAATCATCAGGGCATTCTTTTGGAGTTTCCTGAGACATGCCACTGGCAACTGACACTGAACACATAGTTTCTTGGCTCTGCTCAGTTGTAGGTAAGTCCTGTGTTTTTATGAAATCCCCACTCTCAATGTCTTTTTGTTCAATGGGCTGGGAAATACTATTTTTAAAGTTTTCAAAAGCTGAAAATGTAGCCTCTGGAAGTGTATCATCACTTGGAAAGGTCGTCACTTTGGAAACTGTTGTCATGGTAATGTTTTCTGAACTGCCAAATGAAGTCTCTTTCTTCTGAAGAATTGCAGTAGCAGAGGAGGAACCACCTCCTGCTGAGAGGACAAATGGAGAGAGCATTCTGCCGGGAGAAGCATCATCCCTGTCCGACCAGTCACAGCTTGCGAGGGTACTCGCTGCAGAATTGCTACCATAAGTCCCCAAAGTAGCATACTTTAAGTCATCCATATCTGAAAGGAAGATAAGACCCCACAGTTAAAGAAGTGCTCAGTATCTAAGTAGAATACCCTAAACTGTGCACAAGTGAAATGTATGGAGCATCAGGTGTGGAATGTTATGTTATGCCAGGATAAATTAAATTTAGGGTTTATACATACACCTCAGGTCAAAGTGGACTGAGGCTTACATTCAACTATATAAAACCATTTTCTTTGGGTATGAAAAAGGAAAAACCATTACACATAGAAGGACTGTTAATTATGTATTATTTATGATAAAAGTTTTAGGTCTTTTGTAACTAATGTATGCATAGCTATGTATATAAAATAAGTCACACTAATAACATACTACTCAGGTGAAAAAAAAACAAAACAAACCAAACCTGTCACTTTAACTATTTACCTTGGTCCTGACTTTGCCCAGAAATGCTCCTCAGAGAACACAAGAGTAAGAGAAAGAAGGAAAGCCTATGTATATGTACAGGCTAATTAAAAAGAAAAACAAAAAGATTTTTAACATTAAAATTAAGGTAAAAATGTCAATGCAGGTCCCTAGCTTTTAGTTTAGCAAGGACTTTGTTTCAGACTAAACCAGAAGCGTTTTAAGTGGGTCTTCGATTAGGCAGTTACTTACCCGGTCATTATTTGGGCCACTGTGTGCTTCCCACTGCTGTGACGGGGTGTGAGGAAGGACACAATCCGATCATCTATGTTAGCCCACACCTCTGTTATTAATGACCAAAGGTCTGGTTCTTATCAAGCTGCCTGCTTCTCATTCAACCTTTTCTTCCTCTTCTTCTTCTTCCTCCTCTCTTTTCTTTCTTTATTTTTTAAGTGAAAACCCCAAGCCAGAAAACCTATGACAAAGCATCTAAGATCCACGTATGTGCTTGGCATGTTTTTGCTGGCATTAACAAGGGAGAGCTTTGACAGGACCTACTACAAACATGAAGTGGCTGTCTGTGAAAGAAGTGAGGCTAAATTGTTGCTTAGTGTCTTAAATGGAATGGCTTCCAAGTCAAAAAAAGAAACAGCAAACTACTACTTGTGGGAGAAGGAAAGGCAAAAGGGTTTCTTAACTGGTTTCCAAACAGTAACCATGAAGTTAGATATGGCTGGTTTGTACTATCACAGTATACCTTTTCCTATGGCCTCAGTGGGTGGGTGTGTAGGCTTAGACTGTTTAAGATATGCCTCTTTTCACTTGATAGGTGAGGCAGACACAAGTAATATGTCTGCTTTTAGACCCATATTTATTAGCCATAGTTGCCCACCTTCCCACTTTGCCAGACTAGTGCACCAGATTGTTATTTTTTTGGTAACCAGAAACCCTGGGTTAAAGGACTTGACATTTCTACAGCCCTCTGCACAGAATGTCCCAAACTCTCTTTCACAATTCAGTTAGGTAAAGGGAATGAAGATAAAATTAAAAACAACAACAACAACAACAAACCAACAACCTGCATGCTTGAAAAGGAACACTTTCTAGGAAATTAAGTGTCTTTTACAGGATGACAGGATTTTAAATGTTACCCTTTCAATTACAGCTCATTAAAAAAATCAAGCTGAAAATATAGTGAATTCAAATGTACAGAGAAGATAGCACCATTACTAAGAAAAACCTGAGCATAAATGCTCTTATCTCTCTTCCTTAAAGGTAATATAACATGTACATTGTCTCAAGTAAGGTGAAATTTAAATAGAAGGCAGTTTCAATTAAATGTAATCAGTGCCTTCAAGGGATAGATTGAGGAGAATGTTTTACAATGGGGATATTTTTCTTACTGGAATATAGCCGAAGCTATATTAAGAATGAACATGAAACTATGTTAAGAATTGGTTTCTATCATCCCATCTACTAAAAAAATTGTAAATTTCCTCAATGTTGGAACAACTTAATGAAAAATTAGCTCCCGTTAAAAACTGCAAACCAGTTTCCATGGAAATAAAAAGCTCCCTTGTGCAATTATGGCAATACAAAAAAAAAAAAACACCATGGATGATTGCATATAATTATAAATAGCATTTTAATTAAGTAGTTAAACTGGCAAGATTGAAATTATTTGTATAACTGCACACCCAAATCTTCAACAAATTCCAGCTCATATTGGAAAATGAGACCAGCAAAAGTTTATGTTTTGGAATAAATCACAGAAATATCCCAAATAAGATACATGCCAAGTGTTAGAAAATCTTTTAAGAATTTCAAAATAACAAGCAATTAACCAACTTAAAAATCAAAAGTTGATTTTAAAAATCAAAGTTGACTTTCAAGCACCTAACTTTTACTTCTTCTAAACTGGTTTGCAAATGTCAAGTATGGGAAAAAATCACCAGCTAAAATTGTTATTTTATATGCCGGTTTGCTTTAAAAAAAAGTGAAAAAAAAAGTTTATTGACATCGTCAAGAATGTCACTGTGATTGCTAAAACCCCAGCATTGTAAGGAATACAAAATCTCTGTGACATTTGTGCATTTTCCTTCAAGGAAAACTTCACAAGCCCTTCATTCTTCCCTTCTCTTCACCTTGTAAATACACAATATATGTCTGAGAGCACAATATTCTTCATAATACTGAAGAGACTGCCAAGCTAAGACTTTCTATAAGAGATTCAGTATTAACGATAGGAAAATTGTCTGGAAAACTAAGGTTACACCTACTATTTTATACTGTGTAATCATTGAAGCTTCTATAGCTCAGTTTTCAATTTGACAAGTACACCCAAAAAATTACAATAGAAAAAGGAAAGAAAAGCAAGAAGAGTCTGAAACACAATAAAATGAACCAGGAACAATTACTACATTTCAAATTTTGGAATATTCTTGGATTGTACTAAGTTGGGCCATTACTTGAGCTAAAGAGAATGCACCCGTAATTGTGTGTTTTAAATGCATATATTTATGTTTGCTACCAGGCATGTCCTATATCAACTTCTTCAGTGTGCCCAGGGGATAGAACAAGGTAAAGAACTATATAATCTATTTTTTCACCATGGATCACAAATCACATATGGATTTCTTGCTCATGCTATAGCAGTAACAGAGATTCCCACTATAACCTATATTTACATTCCTTTGAACAAATATGTTAGTCGAAACATTTGTTCTTTTCACTGCATGCACAAAAAATTCAATACTTTCAAAAGTCAATTTCAAGATGAGACTTCCAAAACAACAGTGTATTTTTAAAATTAATTTTGAATTTTGGATCAATGTTGGCAAGTGGCACACTCTAAACAAAAAGATGTGAGTTCATACTATTACCACATTTACTATAGGAAGCATGGGGCTTGGGAGTCATTTCCATTTAAAGGTTTTCTAAAACCCCAGGCACATGTCCATGTTCTGGAATGGGGATAGAGAATAAATTCCATTATCCCAGGGATAGTTTCATGAAGTAACAAAAATGTTTACCGGATCAGGGAAGAAGGATCCTTTGAATCTCAATATTAATCTGAACACAACCTATAGTGCAATGTTAATTTTCAGTTTCTTTCCTCCCCCAGTTTCATACTACTATCTCAGAATAGCCAAAAGTCTGGTGTTCTCTACTAATTATAAATCTAGTCTGACGACAATCTATGAGAATTCACAAACTTGTTGGGATTAGTGCTATTGAAGAAAACAAGAATGACAGATTATAGCAGATTTCTGACAGGCTATAAATAGTGACACATAACTGCTTTCTATTATTACTTATATACATAAAATCTACCATTTTTCATTTGAACTAACTAGTATAAATTTAATTACCCATAACTAATTTTATACCCACACAATTCATAAAGCAAGTTACAATTTCTGTATCCCTGAATTAAGTTAATGTTAGTTAATTAAGTTAGTGTTAAGTGGCTACCTAAAAAAAAAAGTAGTGGATGAAGGATTGTGGACATCTTTCTCATTCATGTCACCAGCTCAGGAGAATGAAGACCAGTAGCTAGGTGGTCATCACTAGGCAACAGAACTCTCAACACCATCCCAACAACCCCCATGTTGACCAGGATGGCAATGCAACAGAGACACAAACTGTCCTAGAGGGCAACATGAAGTCCTTCCAACTAAAGACAGAGCATTCCACATTGTCCAAAGTTGCCTTCTTTCAGTAACACCTTTTCTACTCTTAAAAGTTTTATTGCATTTCTATAAAGCATTCACAGAAGAACTATCTAATGTATTCAACTGAGATTTGAGAAAAATAAAGATTCCAAGTCATCCTTTAGAAAACACAAAATAATTTGATCTTTTAAACATGCTGAGAATTCAGCATTCTTCCTCGTGATTCTCTTTCACTTCAGTTGTCTTTTAGGCCTTGCTGATTGTTAGAAATCTGTAGGATTTTTAAGATGAACTTATCAATGTGGGATAGTGGACATTCCTTTACTCTACCAAGAAACAACTTATAAATTACCTACTATGGATGGCTTATGGGTCACTGTGCTATATATATGCAAGAGAGTTTTCCATAATAGTGCTTCTGCTTTCTCTTCTTTAGATGTGGTTACAATAAATAATCTGGATTCTTTCCCATCCCCAGAAATTCATTTTCAATACCATAGTAGACTCCCTTCTCCAGCTATCTTGTTATAACTTCATGCCTTAGTTAAATTTCCTTTATTTTTCAATCAAGAATGGAGTTTTCTGATTTAAAATTGAGCCTAGAATTTTCACCACCCTCCACAAGGTTTTTGTGATTTTTACTTAAGAAACAAAACCTATAGGTTTCTCCTCCATTCTGCTTTAAAAAGGGAAAAAACAGCATACACATTTGACTAACACAGGATCCTAAAGTTGTACTGGTAGTTCTGGAAATTGGTTTTAAAATAAAAATGCTTTAAAATGTGGATTTTGTCTGACACATCCAAAGTAATTTTTGGAAGTGAGGAAATTCATGTTCCACAGATTATTAGTAACAAATGAAACTTGAACAGACCTCAAACTAAATTCTGATGCTTGAAAAAAAGAGAAGAGCTCTTAAATGCCAGAGGACACAGGAGCTAATTCTAAATCCAGCTCACATTTAGGCCTGAAGGCCTCCGGGGATTAGCAGGATCATCAATTTAAGTTCAGAGCAGGTCTATGGTGACCAAAAGTCATGTCAAAACCACTTGATGAGCTATTTTGAAATAAATTTGTAGAAATCTAATTTTTAATGGCTCTCTGTTAATTCTTTTCTCTACCCCTCAACATGAAAATCACCATACCTTGTATGGATAGGCTTTTACAATATTTATTAAATAATGAAACCCACTTTACATGATCCCTCCCTCCAAAAAAAGTCATGGTAAGTTTATTTAAAAAAGGTAGGGAGTTTCTTGAATATTTAAAGGGAAAATTACAAGTCCAATATCTACAAAAAGCACATGAAAGGACTTGTATCAATTGGAATTAAAAAAAATCTAAAATGTCCTCTTCCCAAACAGCTACTTGTATTTCTGTAGGAAACAGGAATTGGGACAATCCAAAACAAAGAACAAGCAGCTCTGGGGATACTACTGACTCTGAACTTAGGTATGGCTCAAGTTCTCTCTCTCTGTTTTATCCTTCCCAGGTACAAATTACACACACCCCCACACTTTCAAAATATGCCAAGGTATTATTTATTAACACAGGACTTACAGATCACAAAAAAGATAAGTGATACAGAAGAGCTCAAAAGGGAGTCATCAGAATAAGCATGCAGGTCAGTATTTGCAGAAGAATATACTAACGCAAGTTTGAGAAGGCACATTCACACAGAAAATGTTTAAATTGAAAAAAGACATCAGAAAAGCAGCAAAAAACCAGGTACTGATTAAAATACAAAGATTTTTAATGTCAAAGAAGAGCTACTACACAGGTAGGCAGATGCAGCTGGTTTGCTAACCCTTTAATAATGTTACAAATAAGGGTGAGCTCCTGCTGCAGTTAAAATAGAATAAGATGGTCTTAATTTGACTGAACATTAATCAAAATATTTAAATGAAGAGGTTAAATTTAGAGGGAAAAAATATCAAAGCACTCTAGTCAAAACTATATGCAGTAAGTACTCAAAGTGTTAACTTGAATATATGCAAGAAATCAGGCAAAGTTATTAGTATTATCTATCTTCCATACAAAGAATTATAGCAAAGTATAAAGAGACAGTATCCTTTTACAGAGTTAACTTAGGTCACTAAATAGGATTAAGGTCCTTGGAAATTGAACTTTATTCCCTCTTCACCACACCAGCTCTAGTGAAGTCCACTACTTATTTCCCTACTAAGGGATTGATGCAACCTACAAATTCAGAGGGTAGAATACTATGATGTTCATAGGTGAAGCCAAATCAGCTTTCAAATTCACTGCCATTGATTCCCTTTAACACTTTCATGCAGCAATTATTCGCAACTATTTCGAAGCACAGTGGTTAGACAACAACCCTTGCTAACCACTCTAAAGGGATACTGCTCCTTTCTGACATGAAATTTACAGATCAAAGGGAGGAGGAAACAATATGCTTTTAAGAATATATGCAAACTGAAGAGACTTGGCTTGAACATTACAGGTTCAAAGCTGGAAATATTCCAAACATACATAAAAGAACACGAGCACAGGAAGTTATTTTAACAAATAAATCAGAGCAAGCTCAGTCAGAAGACTAAAACAGAAAAGGGCTGGAGTAAAACTCTCCTTATGAAAACATTTAGCTTGGCATCGTGAAAGAATACAGACTTACTTTCAGAAAAATAGCTTCTAATTAACTTCAGTGTCCAAAAGACTAGTACCTAGGTTACAAGCTATTATTTTTAGATATAAATGAAGACAATTTTCACAAAACCGAGCAGTGTGCAATTAACTGCCATGGCCCCAAAGCAGCTAGCTTGTACAAAAAAAGAAGCAAAATCACTGTATAGAACAAAAAAGAAAAAAAAAGATAGAAAAATATTTGAGAAAAAGCACATAAAAAGTAAGTAAACATTCAAGAGCATGACGTGCTATCTGGATAGCCTGCTGTGTTTAGAAGACTTTGCCAAGCAGCAACATGAAATATGAATGTCTTGGCTAATTGCTGTTGCTCCTGGTTTCAGTACCCTTGTCAGGAACATGTCCTGCCCATGTCCTGTACACACTTAGGGAGCCAAGAAAAACATCCAGGTTTGTTTTCTGACATAAAAATACTGTATGATGCAAAACTACAGAACTATATAATTTTTAGTCCAGATCTGTAAACTTGGAAGAAATTTCTCTTATGGAAATAATTGATCCTTACAGTAATAATTCTTACAGTTAACAGTGTGTCCCCCTCCCATTCAAAAAACGTTCAGATCCATAATGCTTTCTTTATAATACAGTAATACTGAGATATTTCTCATTATTAAAGGCCACAAAATAGGTTTAACTGTCTCTCTATGTACATATCAAAAGAAAAAAAGCTAGGACACTTGGGATATTAGTTTTTATGCTATGAAGTAAGACTGGAGATACACTTGTTTCATACACTGCTCTATCATCTAACTTCATAGAGTTTAAAGAGGGCCACTTAAGATACATTCAGCTAACTTTGATTTTCCCCAAACAGCTAGCTAGTACTCATCTATCCTAGCATTGACAGACTTGTAATAATGAAATTATACTATTAATATTAATACTGAAAATTATGATTTCACTGACAGTAACAATGCATAACCTCCTTCTTTGCCAGTATGTGGAATACAGGGCATCAGTACAGTCTTTTTTCCTCTTCCTTGTTTTTGAAAGGGCATATTACAATACTGGGTTATTTAGTTAGAAGCTTTTATTCTCGGCATAGCTTCTGTGAACCTAATTAGAACACTAAGTTGATCACTTTTGACAACCATAAAATTTACCCACAATACAAGAGAAAGCAAGAGAGGTATAATGACCTTATAGGCAGAACTGGAGGAGCACTGCTAACACTGAAGATGTTTGTTCAAATCCCTGGCAATGCTGGGTTTCTCTAACTGTTAAGTGTTAATGTGCCTTAGTGACACCAAGTTGGCATAAGATCTAAAAAACAAAAGTATTTTAACTATCCAATCTCAGCAAGTGGTCAAAAAATCAATAATTACAGTGTTTTAGAGTGATACTGGCAACTAAGGGTTTGCTATGAAGGAACCTTTCACAATGGTAAAGCATCAGAGCATTAATACTGTAAATCAGCAACCCAGAGTTATCTTTGACATCTATGACTGTCACCAGAGCAATCGCACCAATTCCTCACCTGCTGCTGGCGGATGCTGTCCACTAACTGTGGGCAAGTCCAAAGAGCTATCAGACATGACATGCTTAAGGTCTCCTCCTACATCAGTCAGTTTCATGTCAAACTGGACAGACAGCGCATCTTCAGAGTCCTCCTTGCCAACACTGCTACCACCAATGGAAGGCAGGTCCAGAGATTTCACTGAAGCAGAGTCTTCTTTGGCATGCCTGAAAGCTACCACTTTTTCCACCAGAGATTTGTCTGAATTACCACATAGAGATGAAAATTTGTTTGAATGGAAGTCAGCAAAGTCGTCATCACTTTTCCCTGGGGGAGTACTATCTTTCAACTCCTCAACACCTATTCCAGTGCCCTCCAGAGAAAGCTGTTTGAAGACATCATATTTGGTTGGAGCGGCAGCTGAAGAGTTTTGCCCATTTCTCATTGTGCTGCCAATGCTGCCAGGCAGAGGAACAGTACTAGCTTCTTCTTTAAGAATATCGTATTTGTCGTCTGCCTTTTGCTCAGACAAGCTGGAGCTATTATTGAAAGCCATAAAATCTGCAAAGTCATCCTGTCCCCCAACAGATGCTGAACTAGAATATCCCCCAAAAAGGCTGAATTCTCCAAAGTCATCAGTTAAGCTAGAATTTTTAGTTGGTGCTGACATTGTAGTGGTCGCAGCAGCAGTTGTTGGAAGTGGCCGCATGGACAGTGATTTTGATGAGCTAAATGCATCTGGAAAAGAAAGTGGTTTCTCACCAGGGGCACCAACAGAGGAAAACATATCTAGATCTGTCAAGTTCAAATGATTTTTAGCTTGTGTCTGTTGTTTCTGTTGTACAGTTAAAGAGGGAAAGGGTATTGGAAACATTTTGTCTTTTGTTGATGGTTCTAGTGGTGATATGCTGTCGGCTGTTTTAAAATCTGTGAAACCATCATCTGTTCCTGGAGATCTGAATTCTGTAAGGTTATCTCCTGGAATGAAAAAGGGAACAAGGATGTTCAACTTAAAACCACATAATGCACACTAAATCCAATTTTCCGCAAAGCATCAAATATATTTATTAACTTCTTTTCCACTGAGGCATACACACATTTACCTACCATCAGATCTTTTTTTGTATTCACCCTTCTCTATACCCCCAATTTGGAAACCGCAGATTATTCCCATATCAAAAGCTGAAATCCATGGATAGGGAAATAAAAACCCTGCTGATGCTTTATGGTCCATTTCATTCCTCAAATGCCTTTTAATTAGTTATTTCCTCAAATGGTTTCATGTCCAGTATTGGCAATTACAGACATTCCATTGTCAGGGTCAGGGATTCACTACTTTCTATTCCTGTAGATGGCCAATTAAGCATGCAGTGAAGCAATACTGGAGAACTACATATTGGAATGGTGGTATACCTAGAATAAATCCTTAAATATTAAGCAATAAGGGAGGCCCACAGGAACTAATGATATTGGTGAAGTAACGAGACATTCTGTGTTAATATCCAAGGAATACAACATTTTGCTTAATTGTGCATTTTAAATTCAGGTCTAGATATAAACTAATATTACTGAATTACACAAGTATTAATTTAAAAGAAAACCTCATTAGAAAGAGAAAAAATAAGTGTACCAGATGTCCCCTTTCCAAAAATGTCATCTAATGCTAAGCATCTAAGAGTTCCCGAGTATCTAGCACAGGGCACAGCATATCACAGGTACTTAAATGTCTGCTGATTTATTTATCTTTGCCCCAAACTTAACAAAAAAAAAAAGGTTCAGAACTCTAAAAAAAGGCACTCAATCAGAAAAGATAGGTCTTGCTTCCTTAAGTTTCTAGTTTATCTTGAGCTAGGTCCAGTTAGACATTATTCTCACTTAAACACAATGGAATTCTGGCAATCAAAGTCACTTTATATTTTAATCTTAGAAGAGATATGGTTAAAATTTTGGTTTTGTGTTCAAATAGCCTAAGGAAAAGGCTGCCAACAAAAATTTTGTTGGCATATGAAACTACTATACAGGAACATTAAATCTAAGAATTAAACCAGGCTTATTTGAAAATATAAGCCAATACCTGGGCCTAAGATTGACAGAGTTCCTATGGTAGCAATATCATTACTTATATCCATAGTATTTAAGATGTATTTAGTTTTAATTTTCCAAGTTTCTAAAAGTCTTTCATAAAGCCTTTGCTTTATGTAAGTACTTCAGTACTTAGGCAAGTACTGAACTTGGTACATAGTATTTAATAAATATTCTACTTATCTCCCCCACAAATAAACTAGAAATATCACAAAAACAGACAAACCAAAATCACAGCAAATATTACTATAAAATATGGTTAAGCCACTTTTCTAGTTTTATGGCACATTACTTCCCTTTATTGACTCTACAATCTAATCAAACTGGACTGATCACTGCCGCTCACAATTGGCACTCTAATTCCAGGTTTGGAGACTTTTGTGTTGGCTAGGATACACTCCTTTCTTATAACTGCCTCTTAGAATCCCTAGTTTCCTTCATGTCTTGGCTCAAGCACCTCCTTCTATACAAAACTTTTCATAATTCTACTCTCCGCTCACCCCCCAGTGCCCTCTCCTTAAAATTACCTTTTCTATTTTGTAAATACCTATATATGTATGCACACAGATGTCTCTTGAGGGCAAGGATTGCCCTACTACAGCACAGTGCCTGGAACACAGCTAAGTGTTTAATAAGTGCTTACTGTATAAAATTCATGGATAATTTCAAACTGTTCGCTTTAATGCTCCCATAAAGAAAACCATTTTTCCTGTCTAAGGAAAATAGCAGTATATGAACCATTATATAAAGATGTCTTTTAAAAAAAGCCTGCAAAACAAAGCAGATATCAATAGAGCCTCAACTCTAAATCACAAAGGATGGTATTTAATACCTGAAATTACAATTAAATAATAATGGATTTTATAATATTTATTAATTTAATATCAATTTTGATTATGTACATTTAAAAAAGTTTTTGCACAAAAAAATTCAACAGAGCTAAGATTAAAAGAGTCACCTGGGAAAAATCTTTGCAACAAGTTTCTCTGCTAAAGGCCTCACTGCCAAGATATGTAAGGAATTGATTCAAATTTATAAGACTAAGTGTCAATCCCCAATTAATAAATGGTCAAAAGGTATTAATATGCAATTCTCAAGGTAAGAAATGAAGGCTGTCTATATAGTCATATAAAAAATGCTCCAAATCACTACTAAAGAAAATTTAAAGCTATTCCGAGATTCTACCTCATACCCATCAAATTGGCAAAGGTGATGAAAAAGGAAAACAACAATTTCTGAAGGGAACATAGAAAAACAGGCACATTGATACACTGTTGGTGGTCCTGTGAATTGGTACACCATTCTGGAAGGTAATTTATATAATTTTATACAAAAAGGTTACTAAACTTTTGACTCAGATAAACCACTGCTAAAGCCTATACCCAAAATGATCAAAGAAACAGGAAAAGGTCCTTCATATACAAAAATATTTATAGTTGCTCTTCTTCTATTAGTAAAACACTACTACTGAGATACCTGCCCATCAATTGAGGGACAGTTGAGTAAGTTGTGGCTTGTGAATACGATGGGAATACTACTGTGGTATAAAAAATGAGGCTACAAAAGACACGAAGATTTATATGCATTGATAGAGAATTAAGCAGAATAAGAACAATTTATACTATAATTTCATTATAAAAATTAACAACCTTGAAAATTTTTATAAATTATAAAGAATAAAAAGAGCATAACCAAGAGAACAATTTCAACAATAATGATGTTAAAGACAACCGTGAAAGCTTTAAGTACTATGATTAATACACTTACTATCTGTCATTCCAAAGGACTGATGATGAAACATACTATCTATTTCCTGACAGAGGTAACAGATTTAAGGTGCACAATGAAACATATTTTTGTATACAGTCCATGAGGGAATGTGTTTTGCTTGACTATGCACATTTGTTATAAGGAATTTTTTTCCTTTTTTTTTGGATGGCTTAGAAATGAGAGCTAGAGACAATAATTTTCTGTTAACTTGATAATTAAAAAAGAAAAGTGGGAGGGTGTTAACAGTTGTGGAAATGTTGCATGCACTTTTAGATGAGGTCACTGTATTGTGAGTTTTGCTTAATTATTTTACTTTGTTATGAGATCTTTGAAAGAATGAAGGTAATCTATAAATACTTTACAATATAAAAACAAAGCACATCAATAAAGCTTAAAAATATAATGAATAGGGGCGGCTAGGTGGTGCAATGAGTAGAGCGTTGGCCCTAGAGTCAGAAGGACCTGAATTCAGATCTGGGCTCAGACACTTAAAACCTAGCTGTGTGACCTTGGGCAAGTTACTTTAACCCCAATTGCCCTCCAAAAAGCAAAAAAAAAAAAAAAATTATGAATACAAAAAAGCATGGATTTACATGATTTGATGAAGAGTTATTTAAGCAGAGCCAAGAAAACAATATAAAAATATAAAAATAGCTACAACAATATAAATGGAAAAAACCACAAAACAATCAAAAAAGAATGATGAAAAATCACAAAGAACAAGAATGCCCAAGAGATATAATAAGCTTTCCCAATCCTACTTTGTAGAGTTGGAGGTCCATGGGTATGGAACATTGCATATATTTTCTCACTTTTTCTTATTATTGATCAATTTTGCTCTTTTTTTCTCTAAAAAACATAATTTCCTATATGAGATGGCTCTCAGTGAAGAGAGATGGGGAGACAGAGAAATTATGGTGATGTAAAAAACCAAAAGCTATAAATACAAATTTATTTTAAAAATTATAATTCAGGGAAGCATGGGAAATAGAGGAAGGAGAACTTCTCTATTAAACTAGAATATATAACCAGTTCACCAGCATAACGTTTGGACAAGGCCTTTTTCATTTAATACCTTAATTTTTGTACACTGTATGAAACTGCATTCAGATTTCCTTGAGGCTATGTTTTTAAGATATAGTACTAACAAGAACGAAGTCAACTTCACAAATGGACAGAAACATTAAATGTTCTTAAAATAACTCAAGATTTCAGGTAATTCTATCCATAGTTATATCAGAAAATATTACTTCATATGAATGAAATAAAATTAATTTACATTTAAAATTTGATATGCTACTTCAAAATAATCTGTGAAATTGACAACTTTTTGTTTTATTTTTTAAAAGGAAACCACCACAGCAAACTAAACTTACTGATGAACTGTAAACTTTTCCATTAGTGAGGTAAGCTGGTGAAAGGGTTAAAAAGAAATCAGCAATGGGTAATTTAGAAGTTGACAACTATTTATAAAATAGTGACAGTAAATCGAAACTTTCATATCAAAAACTATTGTAGCATGATATATTAAGCATATTCTTTCACAAGTATCCTGTTGGTCTACATGTTTCCAGCGAACAATCTCTGTGCCTCAAGAGTCTATCTCTATCCTGTCACATTCTGTCAAGGACATCGCAAAAGATAATTTCTGACACAGATACCCAAAAACACTATCAACTTTCTACTGTTTTAAAATAAATTTGTCATTACCTTCCTAATAAAGCAGGATAGCTTATAAAGATGTACTGCACATCACCATGAGGAGAAAGAAAGCATGATTATATCCAAGAAAGCAGTATTATATCCTGTCAATTAGTAAAAAGAAGCTTGGTCAACCTATACTTTGGAATACTAGCGACCTCAAAGGCAGGAATCCTAAGATGACATCTCTCTGATGAAACTAGGCCTTTGTGTTTCTAGTCATTGCTGATTTGATATATTCCTATTAAAAATAATATGACTAATTAATTCCTATTAATTAATTATTCCTATTAAAATAATTCCTATTAAAAATAATATGACTAACCAAACGACAAAGTTGGCCAACAGCTCAGTGAAATATCAGAATCTAAAAGTCTGGCAGGCAGCAACGTCCATACTTGTATCTCCTTATCAGGTTCTGCCCATGGTAAGTACTCAGTGGATAATCGGGAAGGAGAGAGAGGGGCAGATGGGAAAAGAGAGAGAGAAAGAAAGGGGTGAGGGAAAGTAGGAGAGAGGGTAGAGAGAGACAGGGAGAGAGAGAGGTAAGCCACAATTTGCTGCTCTATGGCACAAACTAGCTAGAGCTCTACAGCTCAACCTTGATGGCTCCACTTAACTCTGCAATAGTGTCTAGAAGGAAACCTAAATCCCTAGCTAGAAAAATCTATTTCAATGTTGTTCTTGATTTATTATATTTTTTCCTAAATAAACTTCACTGACATGTCCATAGACACAGAAAGTATCCCAAACTTTAATAAAAATTAAAAAAAATTAATTTATTTCTAGTATACTGCCAAAAACTTACCTAGGGACTTATTTTCTGCTGGCTGTTCTAATTCTCTGAAAGCACTGTATTTGTCTCCATGTTCTACAATGCATATAAAAAAAGCAAAAGCTTCATTAAGATTACTGTGAAAGCACACAACAACTAAATATATTTTAGAATATTTACCTAAAAAACTCAACTATTTTGCACAGACTGAATAAAATCATTACCAAAATCATAGAAACATGAAAATTAAATGTTTTATACTTTATGAGTCAACAAATTTTGTTTTTACCTCCAAATGGAGCTGCATTTTCAGATGTCTTATCAACAGCAATTCCTTTAAATACTGAATATTTATCTGTTGAAGGTGGTGCTTTTGTTCCTGGAAGTGGTATCAAAGAAGGGGCACTAGAAAGGGAAGAAAATTCCTTAAATGTTTAACACATTAAACTACTCAGCATTACCACAAATTATGTAAGTTTGATTTCCAAAACAGAAATTATATATTTTCTATAAAATCATTTGCATGCCAAAGGTCATGGAAATATTTTGCTAATACAATTATGATAATCCTTTTACTAGACTAATTCTACCTTAAAAAAAATCAAGACTTAAATGCAACAATCTTTTTATGAATATGAAAGTGGTCAGTCACTTACTAATTCTAACCACCTCTTTAAGCCAAAATAATAGATGAGGATGGGGTGGGGTGGGTATAAGCAGGGGTGTGATTATGGCTATAAAGCCCCTTTGATATAATAGTACAGAAGTGAACTGCTCCAAACATGCACAACCAACCTGAGAAATCAGATTTTTAAAATGTGTCATGTTAACCTTGTTATAAGTCATATGCTTTAAAATGGGTTCAGAGTAGAGAGGTAGACTAGGAATGATAAGAATCAGAAGTTATGAAATGCTGTTCAAGCCAAGCTTGAAATCCTCTGCTTTTGATTGCCACTGGCAGAAGTTAACCCATCTGATACGAAATAGTAGCATTAATGTAATTTGCATTTTTACAAGAAATCCATCAGTGGATTCTAGGAGTTATCTTCATAGCAAAACAACAATCACTTCACAATTAGATTAAAAGACTTTCACTGAGAACATATTTCTTACTGCATATGGAAAGTGGTATAAGAAGCAGTATCTGTGTTGGTAATTTTTGGAAGGCTCAAATAGAAATGACAACTGCTTCCCCCCCCTCCCTTATCAGACTGTGGAAAGCTCCTAGGAAGAACAACCTTTACATATGAATGACTATTCTAACTCCAGTTTAAGTCATTCTATACCACACACAAACTATGTAAATGAATTTCTATTGAGTCCAGGTAGTCATTTAAATCTTATCAGTGGCCTACAACCAAGATACAAACCCAGCTCTTATACATGCATGCTAATGGTAACCCACGGTGCTTCAGGACTAAGAGTGGTTGCCTCAAACTATAGATGAGATATAATTTAATTTCATGCTGCTGTCAGATAGCCAACAAATGTCTACTTTGCAAATGAAATGGGTAATAGATGGACTTTAAAGAAAAGCTTTATAAGTAATTAGACTAGAGCTCATTGTACAAAATGTTATGTTAGATGTTTTTATAACTGAAAAGAATCAACGCAGTAGGAAAAACACGCACTGGCATGATGTATTTTGTCTCCTGTGACCCTCTAACTAAGGATAGTTTGTTAGAGCTCTGTGATTTCAAGTTGGTAAAATCTTTCTGCTAAATCTGACATAATATGAATTTTAAAATTATGTTCACTACAGAATAAGGTAGTTGGAAAAAATAGAGCATCTTCAGGGTAATGAAGTGTTGCTGATTAAAACCAATGAAATGAAATCCCATTCAAGAACAGCTATGACTCAGTCTGTAATTTTATGCATATTGCAACCAAACAATTCATTCTAGTCTCTTCTTCTAAACTCATTATTAAAAAAACAACTGGTAATCACCATGAAAGTGTTTATACCATTTACATATAAACAAGATTCATTCCCAGATCTAAATAGGAAAACAGTTAACTTTTTGTTCTCTACATAGATGAAAAGTATCCAAGTATATAAGCACAGTATTTAAAATTTCAAGAACCATGACCCTTTCCATATAAACTAAAGGCTTCTTAAGAGAAGGGATCTAGAAAAAGCCTCTAAAACTTGTCTTCTCACTGCCACATTTACTGAAACAAAAACAAAAACATATTCATCTGCCTTTTTCCTATCTCTGGAGAAGTGGACATGCTATTAGATACTTTTTTCTTCCCTTGACTGCACAGATTCCATAGTCTCTTGGTTCCCTTCCTAACTCTTCATTCCCTCTCTCTAACTTACCCTTTTCTCTAACTCCTAAAGGTGAGAGTTCTCAAAGTTTCATCCTTTCTCTTTGGCCCTCTTTATTTCCCCTTACTATATACTTTCTTTCCTTGGCATTCTCATTTACTCCCATGGCTTCAACACCCACTGAAAAACAAACTAATTCCCAAATTTCTATTTCTAGCTTCAACCTCGCTTGCCAGACCCAAGACCCACACATCCAACTTTTTCACTAGTACCTCAAACTTAACATGTCCAAAATTCAGGCTGAGTTCATAATCTTGATATCACTGTTTGTGAGTGCTACCACAATTTCATTCAGTCTGACAGATTTGGAAGCTTAGTGTTGTATGACTCTTCTTTTTCCTTCACCTCTTATTTCTAGTTACCAAATGATACTCATTTTACCTGTGAAATATCTTTTACTTCTTTTCCTTCCTATTTCACCATTATTAGCCTAGTAAAAGCTCTCATTTCCACTCATCTTGGCTACTATAACAGCTAACAGATTTTCCAATCATTACTCTCTCTTCACTCCCACTTCATCCTTCACTACCAGACATCTTCCTTATGCACATCTTGTCATGTTATTTTGTTCAAAATTCTTCAATGGCTTCCTATTGCATTTTAGACCAAAGTCGAGACTCTTTAGCCTGGCATTAAAGACCTTTAAAATCTGGCACCAATCTTATCTTTTCAGTTTTATATTACTCACTTCCACCTGGATTACTAACTATTCTCCATACATGCCCTGTGCTTTTCTGATTCCATGCTTTTGCTCAAGCTGTTCCCCAAGCCTAGAAAATCCTTACCCACTCATTCACCCCTCTCTACTTAAATTCCTACCCAAATTGATGATATAGCCGCCCCCGACTCCCTTTCTTTCTAGCAATAGTTGCACTTTTTCACTCATTCCCTTGGACTCACTGGTTAATATGGGGGTGTTGGAATACTCTTTGCTCCCCACTGCTATTTTCAGGTTTTCTTTCTATCACCATCACTCAGGTAACCTCTCCTTTGAGATTCACTCACTTCATATCTACTACCCAATCAAAATTCTGGTACCTGCTGTTTATTGAGCTGCACAGATTATCAATTAGTTTAGTGCTTGGCTTACAGATTTTCTTTTCTCTCAAATCCTGCCCTCATACTAGGGAACTTCAACATATATACTGATACTTCTTTAAACACCCTAACTTTACAGTTCAGTACAATAATTTCACATGACCTATTCCTCTACCACACTGGCTCTACCACTCAAAAATGGTTGACCTTGCCATTATTCACAAATGCACCATTTTCATGTTTACAGCCTTTGAAATTCCCCTATTTGATTACCATCTGCTTTGCAGACCCTATTCCTTGACTACACCATGACCTCCCATCCCCTAACCCTTCAGTTCTTTCCCAGGCCATCACCTCTGCAGCAGTCACACTCTCCTTCCTTACTCATCTTGACCCACTGCAGAACCAGTTCAGTTCTATACTGTTCTCTTAAATCCCTTGCCCCCTTATCATATCATGGATTGTGCCCTTCTAAACTATAGTCATCATTGCCTTGCCTACTAATACATATGCTTCTGAAGCTGGAGAAAATCACAAATCCATGCTAACTGGACCAACTACAAATATATTTTATATAATCTCAATTGGACCCTCACTGCTGTGAGGCAATCATTTTTTTTACCTCCCTAATTAATTTACTGTCCTGCTCACCAAAACCCTTCTTCCAAACCTTTTTGCTCCTCTTCAAATCTTTCATCCCTTCCCCTCCCCTACTCAAATGAGTACTCTGCCTCATCTTACTGAAAAATCTGAAGTCATTCACTAAAAGATTCCTCTTCTTCACTCCTCCCCATCTCATATCACATCAAATCATGTAATCTTTGCTACTATCTCCTCCTGTACTTGTCTCACATAATCTTGTCAAGGTCAATTCCTTTATATCCACAAATGATCCTGTTCTATCTTGTCTTCTGCAGATTCTCCCCTCTATTATCTCCACTCTCTTATCTTCAATCTCTCCCTCTCTACTACTGACCATGAACATGGCCACATCTCCCCTATCTTCAAAAGCCTCATGTGACCCATCCATTCCTGTTAGCTGTTTTCCCACATCTCTCTTCCCTTTGGTGGTCAGCTCCTTGAGGACATTTATAACAGGAGTCCCCACTTCCTTTCCTTTCACTCTCTTCTAAACTCTTTTTGGTCTGGCTTTCAACCTCATAATTCAAACAAAACTTTTCTCTCCAAAGTTACCAATGATTTCTTATAACTATTTTTTTTTTTGGAGGGATGGCTAAGTTTTTTTTTTGTGTGCATGTTAAGTGTCTGATGCCGGATCCAAACTCAGGTCCTTCTGACTCCAGGGCCGATTCACTGCGCCACCTAGCTGCCCACACCAATGATCTCTTAATTGCCAAATCTAATGGGCTTTTCTCAGTCCTCATTCTTTTTGACTTCTGTAGCTCTGACACAGTTGATCACTCTTCTTCGTGATACTCTTTCCTCTCTAAATTTTCAGGACACCATTCTCTCCTTATTTGACCACTCCTTCTCAGTTCTCTGTTATTAAACCTTCATCATGCCTGCTAACCATGAATGTGCAACAGGGCTCTGTCTTGGAATCTTTTCTCCTCTGTACTATACTATGGTATACTATACTCTCCCCTTATACTTTACTTGGTGATATCATTAGCCCCCATGGATTCAAATATTATCTTTGTGCTGATGACCCTCAGAAGCTGGGGGTGGCAACTATATAATCAAATTGGGTAGGGATTCAGGTAGAGAGGGGTGAATGAGTGGGTAAGGATTTTCTAGGCTTAGGGAACAGCTTGAGCAAAGGCATGGAATCAGCCCTAATCTCTTTGCTGATAATTCAATCTTGCATTGCCAACTGGATGTATCATAAATATCTTAAACTCAACATGTCCAAACCCAAACTCTTCTTTCCTTCCTAACTTCCCTATTACTATTGATGGTATCACCATCTACCCAGTTACCAAGGCTCAAACCCTGGTGTCACCCCCAACTCCTCAATCTCTCTTAATCCCACCTTCCCATATCCAATCTGTTGTCAAAACCTACTGAATTTTACTTTCATAACGAGTCTCAACTATGCTTTTTTCTCTCCTTTGACACTACCACCATCCTGGTGCAGTCCCTTATTAACTCATGCCTGAACTATAATGCAATAGCCTGCTAGTTGCTCTGCTTGTCACAAGACTCTCTTCACTCAAGTCCAGATCTAACGATGTCATTACCTACCTACCACCTCCCACTCAAACTCTCACCTCTAGTATTAATATAAAATCCTTTATATGGTATTCAATGCCCTTCATAACTTGCCTCTCCTCAGTCTTCTTATAGTTTACATCTGACTATGTACTCTGTGATCCAGTGACTTTGGCCTTTTTGATATTTCTAGATGCTATCTCCTGATACTGGATATTTTTACTAACTGTCCTCTTTGCCTGAAATACTCTTCCTCCTGCTCTTTGATTCCTAGCTTTCTTCAAGTCCTAGTTCAAATTCTTCCTTCTATAGAAAGTCTTTCCTGATCTCCTTTAATTCTAACGCTTTCCCTCTGTTGGTTTCCAACTCATCATCCTGTATACAGCTCTTCTGTTTTATGTTGTCTCCCCCATTAGATTGTGAGTTCTGTGAGAGCAATCTTTTGCCCTTCTTTGTATCCTCATTGATTGGCACAGAACCTTCCACATCGTAGACACTTAATACCTGTTTACTGACATACATGTCTAAAATAGAGATGGTCTTTCCCCATAAATCATAACTCCTTTCAAATGATCTCTAGGACACATACTGTGAGTCACCTTCAATTCACCTTTTTTTTGCCTTTATCTCAACAATGAGTATAACACTAAATCCTATTCATTTTTTTTCCCGAAACATTTCCCATCATATCCTGATCACTTCAACTGGACTACCTGGCAGCCTCTTACTCCTTGAATTGCTCTCATAAGCAAGAATCATTCCTTTAAAGTCTTTGGTTTTTTCACTTTTTCTGGAAGCCATTACAATAATGGCTCCCGCTTCTGGCATATCAAAATTATTAATCACAAGTCCAAAGGTACCCTAATTCATTGGTGTTTCCTTTGCAAATCAATTTCCTATTCCACAGATTAGTTAATGTTCTTCACTATGCATCCTATCATATGACTTGACTGTTTACCTTTCCACTCACCCCTGAACAAATCACAAGTCATATTTTAAAAATAAGACTCAAGGCTCATTTCTTCCATAAAGACTTAATCAGATTAACATAAAGATTTCCATAAAGACTTATTGGACTGTTCAGTTCTGGTCAACCTAATCATCACCTTGAATATACTCTTGTTTTAGGTGAATCCAATTAATAGAATTGGAAATTTACAGTACTGATAAAAGTAGGATACCAATTTATTTTACATTTGTTAAGACAATGAAACTAAGGAATTTTCAGACTACAGTACATCATATATTAGTCAGGAAAAGTGAAGACACTTCAGACCAAATTTATGAGGTATCAAGCCCAGGGAAATAAAAAAGGTAGTTAAGTTTTGGGAGTTTTGAGAATTTTAGTTATGGAAATTTTAGTTACAGAAAAATTTTTGTGGCATAGAGAGGGCACGGAAGTAGTCAAAATCAAGTCTACAATGTGGTACTAATGTAAGGAAGGGAAAGCTACAAAATACTGCTGTAAAGGAAAATTAAATTAAGTGGCAACTACAACTCCCATCAGGTATAGATTGCTGATATATGCCCAGTATGACTACCATCTTAAATGCTCCAAATTAAAGACAAATGAAAAACATAAACCCTAAAGGAGTAATGTTCTACGGTAATTTCTCTCTTGTTTTACTGTGGAAATCAGTAGGGAAAAGAGAACTCATTTTACAAAAATTCATTTTTACAGTTAACTTGCCATAAACATTTACTCAATACAGTCACTGTGTATATGTCTTTAAAGTAATAAGACTGTTGTTATCACAAGACTTGAGTAGTCAGTTTCACTACTTTATGGACATGTAATATGTTTACTGTGTATATCTTCTCATGTATTTTCATTTGGATTGGCAGATTACAAAGTTCTTCAAAAGCCAGAGAAATTATATCAACTCCTTAATTTGTAAATCCTCACACTGCCTACAATTGTTCTCTTCACACAGTATATATACATAATTAAATATTGAGTAACTGATGAATCACTATCCAAAAGAAATGATGAATGATGCTGTACAATATAAACATACACATAAATGTTGGACATATGTACTATAAAAACAGTGGTTCTAAGAGTCAAGGAAAAAATGTAGTTTATAGTTCAATGTCTGTTTAATTATGCATCACTGTGTGACACAGGTAGCTATTTTAACATGAAAACGGGATAACTAGGTATTAGGATAAATCAATGTACAAAAAGGCTTGGATTTGTATTTAAAAAAATGCTGAGATGCCAATTATTGTTAGGGTAGAAAGTTGAAAGTCTACCATTTATTTCAAATTGAAGATGAAAGACATATGTGAGTAGTTACATCTAAAAATCTAAGTCCTGCTTTTTTTGGGTAGTAAATTAAACTATAAAATGATGTCATATATACTAGAAATTTTGGAACAAAACAAAACAAAACAAAAAAACCAAACTATAAACCCTCCCTCCCAAAGGCATTTTACAAACCCCAATATATAAAAATTTGAAGCCATTTCTTTAACTGAAAAGGTACATTCACCTGCATTAAATTAATCTCAAAAGCAGCCAAAATAAGCAGCATGGGAAGATGGCAGAAGTAGAAGTTTCAGGCGGGAAAGGTAAAGTGTGAAGGCCAGGAGTATATGGGGGCAAAGAAGTGAAAATGAGGAGTATTATAAGTGAGCAATCAAATTCTTTCTGAAATTTGAGATACATGCTTTATGCTATTAAATACAATGATGAACAGAGTCAATTCTCTTGTACCTGCTCACATGTTGGGAATTAACTGTTTTTGAAGAAGCAGGCATCTCTTGGAAATCAGTAAATGAATCATCAAGTGATCCTGACTTTGAAGCATCTTGAAAATCTTGGAAGTCATCTTCTTCTGGTTTTACTACCTAGATTGTAGAAGATGTTAAGTAAAAAGGCACCAGATTAATACAGATAAGCCAAAAAAGCTAAACTATATACCCCAAGGCATTAACTGATGAAGGAGGTCTTATAACTATTCTTCCATTTTTAGATGCTCTTTGATATCAATGCAAACAGTAAAGCTGGTTTGAAAATAAAGACTCAATCTTTAAAATTAACAGGCTGACCTTTGAGTAGTTTATTAAAAAACCTGTCCTCGAACTAGGAAAAGAAATTCTAAATAACAGCTGTTACTGGAATGATCTCTTCAAAGAAAAGGATACAATAATTAGGACCCAGGAAAAACAACCCAATGTGCATTAGCATTTTAATTCAATCCAACTTAAATAGTATTAAGTACTTAGTCTGTATATAGTACTAATGTTGACATCTGGGGGAAAAAATTCACTATAATAAAGTTCAGAAGAAAGGAAAAGCAAAACTTCCTATTTACCACAAAGAATTAAGCATCTTTTTAGGTCATCAAAATTTCTTTCTAAAGGAAGAAAACTGTATTTGGCTCTTTTTATAATACTGAAAAACCAAACTCTGATTTTTAGTGCTCCTTTCTGCAAAGAAGTCATCCAAATTCATCTGTAGTTATTACTTGGATTGTACAAAGTATAGTAACTCTACTGACCTGATTTGCTGGGTAACTTGGCACAAAACCACTGGAACCCTGGGCTGGAGCTCCACCCACTGGTGCAACTAGGTTAATACCCATGACTGGCTGTCCAATGTTAAGAGGCAAAGAGACTGTAGGACCAGAAGGCATCATAGTCTGTTGACTCACTGGGGTAGGAAGAGTCATAGGAAAACCACTCAGATTTGGGACAGGAGCAGTTGGGAACTGGTTTAATGTGTCAGGACTGATTGCAGGCACCCCCCTCTAAACAGAACAAGGGGAAAAAAAGCAAACATTTTAGAGTTAGACTTAGATTTCAAGCTAAAACAATCCAAACTTGAAAATAAAGACAATGAAACATAGTCAAATTTAAAATCTTGTTTTCGATTTGAATCAGGTAAGAAAAATATATTAAATAAAAATTGTATAAATTTTATCTTGAAATAATATTAATGATATTATTAATGATGTTTTACCTAGTCAGGCTATTTCACCTATATCCAAAGACTATTATAGGATAAAAGCCTGTCAAAACTGATTTTTAAAAATCATTATTTTACTGTAAGTAGTAACATACATACATATAATATAAGCTGTACAATATGAAAGTCCTTGTATTCATATATAATATAATGAAAACTAAAAGGCATGAGTAATTATACCATATTATATAAGAAATGTATATATGTAAATATATAAATGACATAATATAATACAAGATATACAAATTATAACATACAAAATCTCTCCTTCAGTTGGTTTTCTATCTAATTTAGGAAAAATATATTTACCTGAGTTAGAGCTATCATAGCTAGAACAGTATAAAGTTCTTCTTTAGTAAGCTTTCCAGGAGTGGTACGATTGGCTAAGGCCCAAATTTGCCCAAGGGTTTCTCTGGGAAGCCCAGATGACATCAGGATGGGATAAAGTTTAGCGGTATCTATTCCAGTTGGAGTCACAGTTGTTTCTAAAATCTTCTTATATGCATCTAGGAAAGAAAAGAGCAGACTGCACAATCACAAGTGTAAAAACACTACAGATGTCTAGGCATTTTGTGGTTTGTTGACAGGGGTTACTCAACTACCTACTGACTGCCTGTTGGCCTGCTGGTTGGTTCCCTGATGCCTGAGGGCTAAGAATGGTTTTTAGATTATTAAACAAAGTTTTATTCTATTATAGAACATGAAAACGATTCTCAGTTCACAGATAGGCAATACAGAAACAGAACTGGGCTTGGCCCTGCTGTGTAACAGCTGATCCCTATACCAGACAGTTTAGGACAGCTAGACTGCTAAATGCTGTGTTTAAAGTGAGGAAGACTGAGTTCAAATCCAGTCTCAGAAACTAGCTGTGTGACACCGGGCAAGCCACTTCCCATTCCAGTATCTTCGCCAAGAAAACCCTAGGGACAATATGGTCCATGGGTTACAAAGTATCAGATACAACTGAATGACAACTACATAGTAGTAAAACATTTCTAAAGGTGACACCACAATGTTATAATTTAACATTTATGCTGTGATTCTAACTTGCTGAGCTTAAAATGGAAAAACTCTCACAGAACTCCAAATTTCTGGTTTTTGTTTGTGGTACAGGCACAGAAACAATATTCTTTTGTCTGGCATGGAACAAAGGATAATTTAGAATTTTTTAATATATTGCTGAAGCCTCACATGCCATGTCATTAAGACTTACTTTGAGAACATGGTGTAAGCTAAATAAACATGGACAGTCTCTTCCCAAAACAAATCCATCTAAGGGAGTCCTCCCCAGGATTTCATTAACTGAACAGGAAAGAATTTTAACGCATGACAGCTATGAAAATTTTCTGTTAGTAAATGTTTCAAGGGAGTAACAAAGCATATAAAATTAAACAATAACATAAATTTCAACAAAAGTTTAAATTAACTGTTTTATACTATTGTAATGCTATTTAGTACCTCTATAAATTTTGATTAAAATATTCTATTGTTCCCCTTTGCTTAAAATAGGTAATCATAAAATTTATCATAACCAGATTTTAGAATGGTACCATAAACATAATGCACTCCAATACTGGGAACAATGGATCAAAATAAAATGTATATAAAAGGGCATTTTTTACTAGACACTGAAAGATTAGACATTCTTAGAATGTAACCAATTTATTAACATTTTAAGAAGCTGACATGTGTATATTGTATGTGTGTGCGCATACATATACATACACCAGGGTTAAGTTATATATTTATAAGTTTCATTTTAGTCCTCTAAAATGAATTAAGAATAATCTCTTATAAAATAGAATTAAATCCAAAAAAAGGAATTAAATCCAAAAAAGACTATAGACAGTAAAAAAACAAAAAGACAAAACCCCAATGGCTTAACTCATCTATGTTAAAGGTATTCCATGCCGGGGGTGTCTTAATATACTTGCATAATTAAAAATTCTTGCATATATTTGGAAAGAAAGTTTCAGTTTTTGACATGTTACAATGCAACATTCGTACTATTTTTGTTACTGAATTATATATGTATATATAGCTAGAGGATCAGACTGTATACTAGGTACTGGAGATGAAAATGGAAAGGTGAGACAGCACCTGCTCTGAAGGAGCTCATATTCTAACTGTTTCATAAAGGAGGTTTCAGATACAAGTCAGATGGAAAGTGGTCCTTATCAGCAAAGCCGATAGTAATGAATCTTCTTTAATACTGTTTCCATTAATAAAAACATATTGTTTTCTGATGGAATCACTTGACAGTGGCTAAGGTCTTTGGTGATGATAATTTTATTTTCTTGGACTTTAGTAGCTGTGGAGGCTGGGGTCACTATTTCATCAAAGGAGGAAGTAACCAGGTTGCATCTACAAGTGTTACCTCTTAAAAGTGCCACTGGTTTTCAGGGTGCTGATGTTGCCAGGCCTCTTAGGCTTACCTGCTTGGTGGGAGCAATGAGATTAGCTGATGGCATCCTGGGGGTAGGAATGGTGGGTTCCTTCCCCCATGATTCCTCCTTTTGATGATGGCTGTGGGGAATAGGCTGGGAGCAGGGGTGGTCACCTGGGGCACACTGCTTTTCCCGGGATCTTGGGTTTAGAGCCCGTCACCTTGTAGGGTCTACAGTGGAGGTAGTGGTCAAGGTGGTCTGAACTGCCTCATGTATGCTACCTTCTACTTCTCTCTCTCTAGACTCCTTCCTATTTTAGCTAGGTTGGCTTGACTGCCTCTTTAGTAGCAATTAATTGATGGCTGATGGGGATAGAAACTCTGTTCTCCCCGAAATGTGGGTTGAAAGCAGGCCGTCAAGTTGTTTTTTTTCTGGGGGGGGGGCAGAACAAGGGGAGGAACTGCTATTCCTGGAGCTTTTGGTTTCAGGGTTCTTCAGAAAAAAGAGAAGGCACCCCTCTAAATGGTACACGTAATATTTACTAAAAGAATACATGCAACGTAACCATATACATATAATTTCTGAACTTCCTTTAGCATTAAGTGTATTTATTATATTACAGAGTAGGAATTTAATGTTTATTGAACATATGCATACAAATCAGTTGAGATTGTGTAAAAATCTGGATCTAGGAAAACCTAGATGGTATGGCAATGCTTCTGTCTTTGCATCATTAGTACCTCACCAAGTACCCTGGGCATAGCAAGTTCTTACTAAGTAGGTATTGAAGTTGAACTGATGAGTGAAGACATACTTCATGACCCATTCTGACTAGTGTAAGTCAAGGAAGATCTGGAAGGCTACTGACTGTTCAAGAGACCCACCAAAGTCTAATTTTTGAAGTCAGAATGAGAAGAAAAACACTCTGGACAGTACCATTAGCTTTGTTACTTTAACTGTTCTGTTAACTATATATCAGAGAAAATTATTTGGTGACTCAAATAAGGTTCCATGATACACAAAATTTACACATAAAATTCTGTAGGAAAAACAGACCGAAGAGGGCAGTTCTGATGAAGAAAAACTACACAGAAAACATTCAAATGAGCAAAAGCTAGATAAATGAGACTGTGCTTTTTTCAGAGTAGAAAAACATATAGAAAGAAATAGTTCCAGAGCTTGAACAGGTTAAAACCAGGTTCAAAAGAAGCTCAATGTGTGTCTATTTATAATGTGAAAAGGGAAATTAGAGATGATAGTTATAACAGATCTTTAAGTACCTTATCATGGGGAACAACAACAAAATGTTCCCTATTATTACTGTCAGGAACAGAACATTAATCTAGAAGGCATATATGATGTATAAAACTAAAGTCTTCATTGGCCATTCTTTATGTCAAAGGCATGTTCTTTGAAGCTATCTAGTTAATAGCAATCTTTGGGTACTTAAGCTAATGCCAAAGTTAAAAGAAACTGGTAAATTCAAAATATGGTTAAGTTTTTGATCTTCCAATTTTGGAAAAATATATTATGGAATAAAACAGAACATAAATACACCATGCTAATTATAACTACCTAAAAAAATAAGAAAAATTCAAAGAAAATGATCAGAAGGGATACAGAAGCAAGACATCTTTACATTTCTTAAATGAGCATATACTTTAAAAAACTCCCAAACTGTAAATATTTTGAAGTTTCTTTTTTCTTTGAAACCAGACATGATTTCATTGCGATAGGGAACTTCCAATGAGGAAACTGGAAGCAAATCAGCACCTATTCTGCAACTTAAAGAACTGCCCCAGGGAACTAACAGGTTAAATGACAAGCCCAGGGTCACACAGCCCATATGCAAGAAGTAGTATTTGAACTTACAGAGATCTTCCTGACTCTGTGAGTAGCATTCTTTCTATTGCCTTTATAAATACCAAAATTAAAAATTTTAATTTATAACAATTTGAATGTTGCTGTTGTTTTATACTTTTTGTATTGTCAAAAAGAAAAATGCAATTTATATGTTTTTAAGATGTGTAAATAAAGCGACACTATATTTAGGTTGCATGCAATTTTAATAGGGCTGGGGGAAAAAGATTTTGAAAGTATTTTATAAAAGAGACTTTGGACTTTTTTTTTTTACCTGGGACTAAGCTCTCATTGTAAATCCAAGAAGGTATCATAGGCTGGATTGGATCTTGTGAAGGGAATACACCCACACCTAGGAGACAGAGAAATATTATCTAAAACATAATAATAAAAAAAAGAAGGGGAAGAGAAATTCCTCTCAAATACATTAAAAACACAATGGAAACAGAGACTAAAAAAAGTCACTCCCACACCAAGAATACAACCAAGATAATTTTCCAAGCAACCTAAAATATGTCTTAAGAAATATGACTAAAAAGAAAATCTAAAACGTACTAGATCAATACTTTTAACTATATAAAGGCTTGCATCATCCTTTATGTATTATAAACCTGAAAAGAAAGCTAGCCAAGAATACTTTTAAATTATATATGTAAAACCAATAGCATAAAATTTTGCTTGCAGCATTTCCTAATGCTAGAAAATTATTTTTTAACCCTGAATTTGCTACTGTTGCAAAATTACATGTTTTCAGTTCAAACAAATCACCTTTACCAACCACATCACTTTGATGTCTACTTCAAATCTAGGAATCCTGCAAAACATCCTCCCAAGAACTTCTTCGTGAGTTATTCATGTTATGTTTCTGAAATTTATCTGCACAAGCTGAGTTTATAAAATCTGAATCTTCTATTCAGCAATACTCAAAACGTATTTTGTGGTTAGAAAAACATAAAATTCTCATTGGTGACTTTTATAGACTTTATATTTTTAATCTCCCACCATCCCCAGAGGAATAAAGCTTGTTAAGAAAAAAGCAAACAGGATATTTATAAAGCTAGAGAAAAGTATTTCAAAATAGGAATGAATTTGATTATGGAAACTGGTTATTGATTTTTTTAAAGTAGAACAGAATGTTGAAAGAATTCAGAGCAAAATCTTAAAACTGCTGATTAGAAAAAGGAATAAAATAGTACATATATTCTAAGCAAGATTTTAACAAGCAAAATCAAGCAGCATTCACTTCAGAATCAAAGCTTAAGGTGTTAGCTTTCAGACAACATTTGGTTAAAATGCACTCATTTTTGGTCAATGCTTCATGAGCTCACCGCTCTCTTCAACTGACTGGTTTTGGTCTGAAGTCTTTTCTGCCTCTGCAATGATGGCAGCGCCATTTACACGTCCGCCTACAGCACCCCCGTTACTGGCTGTTAGACTGGGATGGCTCTTATTGGCAGCTGAGCCTGAGGTTTTGTGCCCAGCTTCAGAAGTATTTAATTTAATTTGCATCTGCCCAGACGTACTTAAATCACAAGATTTTAGGAACTTCTCCTCCAGGAAAGGGCCTAAACAAACAGCATGAAGTATTATTTATATCTGTAACTTTTTAAAAATTCAAACCCATTTTCCATCCCCACAATTCTTTAAAAATAATTTATTTTAAAAATGTTAAATACCCATAGCATAACCAGGTTACTAGATCTCTGATGGTTTTACTGTAATACCTTCCCACTGCCTACTACTGGCAGAGGGTGGGGGAAGCATGGGGAATGGGGGACAGAAGGGACATGGGAAAGTCTGCTTTGGTTTTATAAAATAAAAGGTAAGCAATATTTTCATAAAAGACCAATGATGTGAGAATAGCTCAGAAACTGGTAAAATAAAGGTCTTTTAAATCACAACTTTCCTAGTATCCTGGGTCACTAAGTTGGATATCTATTTTAATGGATGGCAGAATTTCTTCAACATTTATCTACAAACCAAGGGGTATATTGATTTGCCTACATTACTGTATCATTCTCTTTAAACATGAATTAAATTTTATATCATCTATATAATATAGGTATCGTTGATAAATGCTATCTATGAATTACCTGTTTTCTGTGTACTGTGTGAGGTTGAAGCAGTAGAAAAATAAGGAACCTGCCCAGGGGCACCATGTAATGCAGAAGACACTGGAATCTGTGCTGGAGGGAGAGGCTGGGCCACAGCCTTCTCTGAAAGTAACTGGCCAACTGGGGTGGTGGAATGGAAAGACTGAAAAGGCTGGGAAGAGGATGAAGAGCCAAATATGGGAATTTCAACGGGCCCTTGCATAAAGTCACTGAATTCTTCTTCATCAAGAAAGGCAGAGGATTGGGAGACAGTTACAGTAGAATGGGATGGTGTGGGACAATCTGTAAAATGGAAAATGGCAATGAAACATACAGAAATGGAAATCAATGGAGAAAAAGAATAAGGATGGGGCATATAGTTCCAAAAGAGAGATACTGAAACATGAATAGTGGAAGTGGAGAAAGAAATAATCCAGGTAATAATAGTCAAATGAAATTACATGAGTTCACAAAAAAATATTCAAAAGGTATACTTGTACGATTTAATTGTGTCATTTTTTTTTAATGAAAAAGGATCAAATGCTATTTTGCATCTGTGTCAAAGGAAACACAAATGTAAAATTCAAAATGTCTCTCCTTTTCATGAAGATCTAGTGAAGGGTATTTTTTTCTGAATGAAGTTAAGCTGTCCTAGTTAGCAGCACTTGAGACAAGAAGGAGAAGCAGTATTTCTGGATGAAACCAAAAAAATCTACTTACCTGGTCATTACTCATATAGAGTTACAGTGCAAATCAGAGACTACAGGCTAAATATAGTTAACACATTGTCCTCTGATGATTCCCTTTTGTCAGCATACTTAGGAATACAAAATCAACATAAACTTACAAACATCTCATATATGGTCAATCCTGCCTAGACTCCCTCCTAAACAAATCCTTTTGGGTAAGAACTGTGATTTCAATGTGAGGAATTTCCAGTGGAAATTCCCCCTACTAACACAGACCAGGTACTATTAGGTCTTTTAACTTACAGTCACTGACGGGCTGCTTGGGGGTATTACAAGAGACAGCCTGATTTGCTCATGGTGTTCCAGTCAGCATGTGTCAGAGGTAAAACCTTCCTCATTTCAAGACTGATCCTCTATCAACTAACTATATATCACATTGCCTTTCAAGGTGTCACAACCATTACAAAATGCTGCTTGCTTTTGATAAAATAAAGAACTTCAAAATCCAAGAGAGTAGATAGCTTCTAAAACAAAATTGTCAACAATAAATTCAGCAGAGTGAAAATGGATTAAAAGATTACCTTCACTAAAGGGAAAAATACTTAGAAGCTACAAGGGACAGGGATTACAAACCCGATCATAAACGTCATTATGGATTTTACAGTGTTTAAACGTGAGGTTAATTTAAATTATAAACCTACTCAACATGAACATTTGAATCACTATCATTAAAAATGCTAAGTTACTAAAAAAACAAAACAAAATATTTTAACTACACTTTGAATTATGTGAGTTCCAAAGGCACAGAGAAGAGTTAAAAGATTTTTTTTAAAGTGGTTCACTGTCTGATGCTTTTGGGCAAAAAAATGATTATCACATTCTGCTAAAGTTTCGCTTCTGAAAACAGAAATCAGTTGCTTTTTTTCTTCTCCTTTATCATTAAAGAGGTAATTGCTGTTAAGCATTAGAGCTATGGAAGAAAGGTACAATTATTGAATAAATGTTCTATTTTTAACAACAACAACAAAAAAACAAACCAGTATCACATTGTACTTCCTTCTACTCTCTCAACAAGAAGAACTTACTATTCTAACCTCTACTTTTAAACCCCAAACTGGACAAGGCCTAAAATCTTTAATCTCCTTCAGAAAGCTACATTGCCAATAATTACCAGATTGTTTCCAGTGTAAAGCTGTTTAAGAACTGGAATGGAAATATTCATTGAAGACAAATTCCTTATCCTTGTTCTTGCATTAGCATGGTGACTGGCACAAAGTAAGTGCTTAATAAATGCTTGTTGGC
The DNA here is from genome assembly GCA_011680675.1 of Gymnobelideus leadbeateri. Lineage (NCBI taxonomy): Eukaryota > Metazoa > Chordata > Mammalia > Diprotodontia > Petauridae > Gymnobelideus > Gymnobelideus leadbeateri. Next base: position 137,940 of record WOXC01009937.1, read on the forward strand.
TGACTGGCCAGATGGGAAGGAAACAGGAATTTATACAGCACTTGCTATATTCCAGGTACTGTGCTTAGGTACTCTTTACAAATATTCTCTCTTTTATCAGTATCAGTTTATGTATGGAGACAACACATAAAGAGACAATTAGGAGATGCCTGGCTTACCTCTTTGTCTTGGTCTTTATGCTCAGACCCAGAGTGGCCTGTCTCTGCTATTTTGTTGGTTAATAAGGCTTAGAATATAAAAGGAGGTACTCTGGTAGTAGGTTCTACAGGAATATACATAGTTCAGCTCTTAGAGGAGACTTTATAACTACTACAAAGTCTTATTTATCATCCTATTAAGAGTTAAATAAGGTTCAATTATCTGACCAAAACTGTTTAAACTTACAAGAAACTTTGAATGCCAATTTATTTACAATGGAAGGTGAGTATCTTTCACTGATTAAGGAACTGTATTATTGCCTGAGGAAGAGAATTCAGGGTTCACTTTTTAGCTGCCAGACCCAAAGCAGAAAGCATGATTCTCAATATTAGAAATCAGGTGAAGATCAGGAAGAAAACAGTCTAAAATCATCAAGAACCACAGCTGACAATGCAAACAGAGCATCTTGCAAATCTATATACTGTCCCAAGACAAAAGGAATATTTTTTAAACAACATTTAGACTGACACTGATCATCATTCTCTCTTTCTCCTTTTGCTAAGTACCCTGTTGGAACACAGTAAATTTCTTTAAATTCTTCCTAACTTCTGGTATTCAATTACTGTTACTGGTATATGATTTCATTCAAAGACAATATTTTCTTCCTGACCTTTATGTGATTTTTGATGTTTAGAATTCTGCTATCCACTTTGGGTCTGACAGCTAAAGGTGTTGAACCTTTATCTTCTTCCTCAAATAATAAAACAATTCCTTAATCAGTGAAAGATTTTTTTCACCCCAATACATCTTATCCTAGGCCTGATATCTTTGTATTTTGGATCCATCGTACTTTGCTCGCTTTCTACATATGAAGATGGAATTTTGTAACTCTTCAGTTATCACAAGAGGACACAGTTAGTTGTATGCCAAATGACAAAAAACGTTTACCCTTATTACAACATATTATTCTTTTTTTCCCTTTTTTGGAGGGCAATTGGGGTTAAGTAACTTGCCCAAGGTCACACGGCTAGTTTTTATTTGTGTGTGCGTTAAGTGTCTGAGGCTGAATCCGAACTCAGGTCCTTCTGACTCCAGAGCCAACGGTCTACTCACTGTGCCACCTAGCTGCCCCACAACATATTATTCTTGAATAAACTCAATCAAATGTCAAAATATCAAGGAATTAAAATTATAGGATGGTTGTTATCCCAAGATGAGAATTATTTTTATTCCCAAATGACAAAGGGAATATTCTACCTATACAGTAGGGGTGTTCATTGTTTTTTTTTTCACTATTTGAATAATAAGGACTATAAAGAAACATCTATTCATAAAATTTCAGTTCCTTTAAAGAATTTTAATAATGCTACAATTCTTATTTCAGTGCATCTTAAGAACAAGTCCAATCATATTCAGATAATGAACTCTGAGGTAACTCATAAACCCCCCCCCACTGTATAATTATTTCACAAAACAATGAAAATGAAATGACAAACTCCTTCATTTCACTCAGATAAGTTAATGATCTACTATAATAGCTGAGTTAACACGCTCATTTACATACCAAAGACTTAAAATTAAAGTTGTCATACTGGTATTTAAGCACAAGATTAAAAACCTTCTTCCAAATAGTGTGCCAGACCAGAGTTTTTTTACCTCATGTAAATTTCAATGCATTCAATTCTGCGTTTAGCTTGAAAAAAGAGCTCAGCTCTGAATCTTATCACACTTAATGGTCAATTAACCGACACAAGAACTACAAATTGCCATATAAGAAAAATGCAAAATTCAGCAGTTACTTGTTTTCATTTCTGTGCTTCTTTAAAAATAAAGCTACCTGGTTTCTTGGGGTGTGATGCTGGAGTGGGGTGCATTTTAGCATCTCTGGAAAATCCATCTAAGTTCCCTTTTATGGCTTCCAAAGCATCATCTCTGCTCTTCTCTCCTGTCTAAGAGATGACAAATACATATGGGTTCTTCCACCACACAACTGTTTATCTCCTTCATCTCTTAGTCCTACCCTAACAATATTCCCCCCATTTCTCTTTGATTCCTCTCCGTCCCTTTTGATTATACAGTTTAGGTCACGTTCTCAAAAGAAGACAGACACTGATGGATGTATAAAACAAAGGCAATGATGAAACAACAGCCAACTAGTCAGCAAAAACTAAGAAAAGAATCCAAGAAATTCTACCTTCTACTTCCATACTCTAAACAAAATGACATAAAGGGTTTACTAGAGTTCTTTTAGAAGTGACTTGCTAGACACCAGTATACTGAACAAAGACAATAAATCTAATCTCAGGGAAAAAAAGAGTTTAGAATGTTTTCTAAGAGAAAAAAAAAGCAAATTAACAGTTATTGCAGTAACTGCAAGAGCCTGTAGAAAAGCAGTAAGTATTAAGGGAAAAAGAGCAACTTACACTGATCTTTTCCCTGCTACTGAATATTTTACAAGTAACCAGAAGCTCTACTGTCAGAGTAGAGAATCTATGGATTTTTGTAAGGAAACAGGAAAAAAAAACCCATGAGATGCTAGTGGGTAAAAACAAAGTGAATAAATCCGGGTATCAGATAATTAAAACTTGAAGGCAGGGGTTCTTCATCATTTTTGTGTCATGGATCCTTCTGGCATTAGTGTCATGAAGTCTACGGACCCCTTTCTCAGAATGTTTTTAAATGCATAAAATACATAAGACTATGAAGGAAAATAATTCTATTATTGTGATACAATTATAAAAATATTTTCTAAAAAATAAAACCAAGTTCATGGACTCCAGATTAAGAATCCCTGTTTTATGGTATTAGTCACTGTCTCAGGTTCAGAATTTGGTACCCCTTGGTCTTTGAATGAGGAGGGTTGGATGGAGAAGATTCCAAGTTTGATATACCTTAGGTTTCACGCTACTTAGAAGTCTGAGTTTCTGTTTCTGTTCTTCAAACTGGCGTCGCTTTCTTTCTTCTTCTAAGAGTTTTTGCTGCTGTTCAAATCGTTTTCTAAAGGAAATATAATATCAACAACCATATAAACTATGCCATATACATAAACTGATAAGATCACTTGCTAAGAAACTTAGTAATATAACTCTACCACCACTTTGTGTGGTAATACAGTTGTAACTCTAAAATATCTAATTTTACCCTCATGACATTTCCATCTCCCTTCCTTTTACATAAAAAAAGTTTAAAATTTTTTCACTACTTTTTCTCCCTCCCATCTTTCCTCTCCCTACAGAAAAACAAAACCCTCATGTAACAAATAAATCTAATCTAATTCCTACACTAGTCGTCTCCAAAACTGTCTCAATCTGCATATTAGCTCATCACCTTCCTGTCATAAGGTAGGCAGTTTGCTTCATTACACTCTTATACCATTATTTGTTCAGTCATTCACCATCTGATGGGCATCCTCTTAGTTTCCAGTTCTTGGCTACCACAAAAAAAGCTGTTATAAATATTTTTTGTACATTATTAATCCTTTTTATATTTATTTGATCTCTTTGTGATATAAGTTTGATCTCTTTGTGATATAAGTTTAGTAGTATTATTGATAGGTCAAAGGGAATGTATAGTTTAATAACATTTTTGGGATCGTTCCATACAATGGCTGGACTAATTCATAGTACCATCAACTGATTTGCCTGTCTACCCCTACCCCCCCATACCCCTACTCCTTCAACATTTGCCATTTTTTTTTTTTACTAATTTTGCCAATATGATGAGTGTGAGGTGGAACCTCAGAGTTCTTTTATTATTTTGCATTTTAAAAATTATCAGTGATTAGGTCATTTTTTCATATGGCTATATGTGGCTTCCATTACTTTCCTTGAGAATTGCCCATCCTCTGATCATTTAGCAATTGGGAAATGGCTCTCATTCTTATGAATTTGAATCAGTTCCTTATATATCCTGGAAATGAGACCTTTATCAGAGAACCTAGCTGGAAATATTTTCCCCCTGGTTAATTGTTTCTCTTCTAATCTTAGGTGCACTGGATTTACTGGAGCAGAAACTTTTAAAATTTATGTAATCAAAATTATCCAGTTTCTTCTGTAATCCTCTCTCTCGTTTTTGTCATGAGCTTTTTCCCCATCCAAGATCTGAAAGGTGACCTATTTCTTGTTCTTCTAATTTATTATTTGACTTTTAAAAATTATATCCTATATCCATTTGGAGTTTATCTTGGCATATGGTCTAAAGAAGTGATTCATAACTAACTGCTGCCAGATTGTTGTTCAGTTTCCCCAGCAAGTTTTGTCAAATCAATGAATCCTTACCCCAGCAGCTGGGGTCTTTAGGGTGATCACACATGAGGCTGTTAGGTTTGTTTGCACGAGTGTTTTATGTCTATTCTGCTGATCACCCACTCTTTTTTTTTTTTTACATTTGCAAAAAATGTGTACTTTTATTTAATCAGTTTTCATATTCTAGATCCTTGAGGGATAGAGCATCACTCGGATCCTGTGTCCAATGGCCTTAGCAGGAAGATTGCTTCTGAACTTGGCTCGAACCATTCCACTATTTCCATGGGCCCGAGTAACTTTCCCCCAGATAACTCTTGTTCTGTTTGGTTTCCCACCAGGAGTTACTGTGTTGTTTTTGGCTTTGTATACATAAGCACATCTCTTTCCCAAATAGAATTCGGTTTCATCCCGTGCATAGACGCCTTCAATTTTCAAAAGAGCAATATGTTCCCTCTGGTTTCGTAGGCCTCTCTTGTAGCCAGCAAAAATGGCCTTGGACCACAGTCTTCCAGATATTTTGCTGTTCTAGAAGTCCTGTTTCCAGCAGGCCTCCACAGCTCCAAGATGGAGGAAAAAGCCACCCACTCTTTTTTAAAGAAGTACTGCACTGTTCTGTTGATCACTGCTTTTGTAGTAGTTTGGGATTTGCCAGCTCCCCTTCTTTTTTCCATTATTTCCCTTGAGATTTTTGATCTTTCGTTCGAAGATGAATATACATTTTTTTAGCACTATAAAACATAAACCTCTTCAGGTCTTATTGTTAAGGCGCTAAATAAGTAAATTAATTTAGGTAGTACTGTAATTTTTATTATGATGTCTTGGCTTGCCCAAGAGGAATGAATATTTCTCCAGTTATTTAGGTTTGTCTTTATTTCTTCAGACAGTGTTTTGGAGTTGTATTTATATATTCCTGTGTGTAACTTGGTAGGGCAGGTAGACTCTCAAGTACTCTATACTTGTATATACCATACTATACTATATTAGTAGTGTTTTAAGATGAATTTCTTTTTTCCCCTTCTTCCTGATTGGCTTTCATTTTTTACATTTTTTTTTTTTTGCTTTTTTTTGGAGGGGGAGGAAGGGGCAGTTGGGGTTAAGTGACTTGCCCAAGGTCACCTTGGCTGGTAAGTGTGTCAAGTGTCTGAGGCTGGATTTGAACTCAGGATCTCCTGACTCCAGGGCCAGTGCTCTATACACTGTGCCACCTAGCTGCCCCTTGATTGGCTTTTATTTGTAATATAGAGAAATGCTGATGATTTATATGGATTTATTTTATATCCTGCAACTTCACTAAAATTATTGTTTTTATTAATTTTTAGATGGCTTAGTATACCATTATATCATCTTAAATAGCAATAATTTTTTTTTTACCTATGCTTATTCTTTTTTCTTTCTTAGGCTTAATTTCTTTGTTGATTTGCTGGTAAAGGTTGGAAAGGAAGGGTTAAAGAAGAACATATGTCCTTTCGCCCACTAAAAGTAAATGTATAAGAAATCAGTACTGGCTTTGACAATAATAAAACTATTGTTGGGTATTGTTCTAGAAAAGCAAAGAAATCAACCAATTTGGGATTCTAGTTCAGACTATGTCAAATAATAAACTGTCTAAACTTTTACAAATCATTTCACTACTCTTGGCTCTTTCTTCACCTATTAAAATAAAAATTAGACTAGACAACTAAGTTTCTACCAAGCTTTAAAAGTGTGTGATTCTAGTAAGAATTTTGGAGGAATCTGACTTTAAGAAAGAAGTTCCCTGATTAGAATTAGAGATACCTCTAGAAAATATTTTAAGCCAGGTGGAAGTTTTAGAAAGGGGGAAAATTTAAACTTCCATACAATGAGTTGTCCCAAAATGTGATGGACCCTCTCGGGAGGTGATGGCTTCCCCTTCTCAAGATATCTTCAAGCAGAGGTCGAATGACCATACATTATACTCTTTTTGTTATTTAAAAAATTTTAATTTCATTTTCTTCAATTAATGAGATTCTACCTTCTCTCCCTCTAGTCCCTGCTCTTCCTACCTCCCACCCCATGACAAAGAAAGAAAAACAAATGAGATTCCTTGGTTTCTTTTGGGTATGGCTTGTATTTGCTGCAGTTGCTTCCAAGGCAAATCCTATGATTCTGTAATAAATTTGAGGCACATGTTTCTGTTGTACATCTCTTTTTGTTCACGACTGATAAAGGTCACTTACTGTTGCTCTTCTGCAAATTGCTTTTGCATGTCAGGATTATATTGTGGACCTGGGGGACGCATCCCTAAAAAAGGAGCTTGTCCCATGTAAGGCATTCCTGCTGCTGTCATTGGGCCCATTGTTATTCCACCCTAGAAGAAAAAGACTCTGCATTAAGAAACAAATACATATTAGGGTCTGTGTTAAATTTTTTTTTTAATAAAAGGAGTACAAGATCAAAAAAATTTGAGGACTGCAATGGCTCTGTAATTGCTTTCTGTAACAGTCTCTCCCCTCTCTAGTACATCCTCCAGGGAGCTATCAAACTAGTCCTGAAGCAAGAAGTCTAGCCATGATATTCCCCTATTCAAAAAAATTCATTGTTTTTAGGATAAAATACAAACTTCTGTTTGGCATTTATGCCCTTCAAAATTTGGCTCTAGTGTATCTTTCCAGGCTAATCACCCACTACTCCAATAGATTTTATGCTCCAGCCAAACTGACTTACTAGCTATCCCCAGCAAACCACATTCTGCTTCCTGTTTTCATGGTCTTAAACATGAAATATAATGTGCAATGCCTATGATGTTCTCCTTCCTCACCTCTGGGCCTCTTAGAAACTCACGCTTCCTTTAATGCTCAGTTCAGACCATTACTGATTCTTCTACTCGTTAGTGCCTCTTCTCCACCCTCTTCCCCCATCACTCTGTACTTTATATGTGTGTATCTTATCATTTATCTAGGAACACATTTTATCACCCCAGAAGAATATAAGCTTCATAAGGGCAGAAACCATCTTTTGTATACATAGATCCCCAAGACCTAGTGCAGTACCTGGTACATGAGAGGGATTTAACTTGTTGATTGATATATAGACTATATATAGATTTTTTTTTGGGAGGGCAATTGGAGCTAAGTGACTTGCCTAAGGTTACACAGCTAGTTTTTGTGTCAAGTGTCTGAGGTCGGATTTGAACTCAGGTCCTCTTCGCTCCAGGGCTAGTGCTCTATTCACTATATGTAGATTTTTGCAAAGCATTTGGCTGATAAAAATGTTCTCATACAATTCTTGAGGACAGCTAGGAGATGTCTCAGTGGATAGAGTGCCAGTCCTGGAGTCAGGAAGACCTGAGTTCAAATTTGGCTTCAGATATTTATTAGCTGTGTGACCTTGGGCAAGTCATTTAATCCTGTTTGCTTGTTTTCTCATCTGTAAAATGAGCTGGTGAAGGAAATGGTAAAGCACTCCAGTATCTTTGCTAAGAAAACTCCAAAAATGTGGTCACAGACATGAATGAAACAACTGAACAACAACAAACAATTCTTGTAGAAAATATGGAGATATGTGGGTTAGATGTGATACACCTGTATCAAAATCAAACAGAAATAAGGGCCATACATTAAGGATCTCTGTGGACTACATATTGACTTAAAAAAAAAAAACCTCCATAATTACCTGTGTTCTATTGTGTCTTTATTTATTTTGTTAAATATTTTCCAATTATAGTGCATTTAATCTGGTTTCAGCCTCACTAAGGAGTGTTGCGGCTGTGTGTTCGACATCTTTGGGCTAGATGATGGTATAATTAGATGGATTCAGAACTAGCTGAAACGCAAACCTGGGGATTAGTTATTAACGGTTCAATATCAACTTGACAGGAAGCTGCCCAAGGTATCTGTGCTTGGCTTCCTGCTATTTAACAGTTTTTTTTTTTTTTTTGGCTTTATGGAGGGCAGTTGGGGTTACGTGACTTGCCCAAGGTCACAAGGATAGTTTTTGTGTGTGTGTATGTGTTAAGTGTCTGAGGCCAGATTTGAACTCAGGTCCTTCTGACTCCAGGGCCAGTGCTCTATTCACTGTGCCACCTAGCTGCCCCGACATATATATATATATTTTTTAAACAAATGCTTTATTAACTTCTGTTTTACATCATTCATTTCCGCCAGATTTTGAGTTACAATCATTTTCCCCCCATTATTCCCCTACCCAACCTCCCAGAATAGAAGTCCCACAAGATATCGCTTCCTCCAATCTGCTCTCTCCCATACCCCCATCGACTTTTCCATTAGAGGAAGGTGAATCTTTGTGTCCCAATGCCTGCACATCTTATCTCCCTATTACAAGCAAAAGAGTATTAATAATAGTATTTATATATATTTGAAACATTTAATGTTACGACCTCGAATTTCAGATCCATTTCCTTCCTCCCTTGTCACCCATTCCCTCTTGGGAGATAAGTAATTCATTATATGTTGTACATGTCTAGCTATGCAAAACATTATCATAGTAGATATATTGTACAAGGCTGCTTATAATTCCCTCCCACTCATCCCACCCCCCACCTGGTCCATTCCCTACATGATCCTGTCCCTCTTCTATAGTGGGTACTTCCAACCTCCCCTCACCCCAAGGATGCCCTCCCATCCATCATCCCTCCTCTCATCCCCCTTCCCCCTATCCTGCTGCAGGTTGAGATATCACATTTAGTATGTATGTCATTTTCTCCCTGAACCAAATTCAATGTGAATGTGGTTTTGCCTTTTTAGCCTCCCTTATTCTCCCCCTCCTTTGCAACCACTTCCCCTTGCTTCTTCTACATGGGATAGTTTACTCTACCCTGTCTCTCCCCATCTCCTCTTGCCACTTTCCTCTCTCACCTCATAATTTCATCCCTTGAGTATTCTCCCTTCCCAACAAATTCAACTTATGCCCTCTATCCATATATAACTGTAACCATATACACACACATTCACATATGTATTCATATGACCACACCCCCTTCTTCCATTATTTTCATAGTGAGAAAGATATCATCAGTCACAGTTATTGCTTTTCCATATAGGAATGTAAATAGTTCAACTTTGATAAGTTCCTTTTGATTTCTTTTCCCTGATTACCTTCTCAGGCATCTCTTCCCTCTTGTGTCTGAATGTCAAATTTTCTATTCAATTCTGGTTTTTCCTCAAGAATGCTTGAAAGTCCTCTATTCCACTGAATGACCATATTTTCCCCTGAAACAAAATACTCAGTTTTGCTGGGTAGGTGACCCTTGGGTTCATTCCCAGCTCTTTTGCCCTCTGGAATATCATATTCCATGCCCCTCGATCCCTCAGTGTAGAAGCTGCCAGGTCCTGTGCTATTCTGATTGTGTTTCCACAATATTGAAATTGTTTCTTCCTGGCTGCTTGGAGTATTTTCTCCTTGATCTGGGGATTCTGGAACCTGGCTATAATATTCCTGGGGGTTTTCTTTTTGGGATCTTTTTCTGGAGGTGATCGGTGGATTCTTTCAACCTCTATTTTGCCCTCTGGATCTAAAACATCAGGGCAATTTTCCTTGAGAATTTCTTGAAGGGTGATTTCTAGGTTCTTTCTTTGATCATGGCTTTCAGGTAGTCCAATAATTTTTAAATTGTCTCTCCTGGATCTATTTTCCAGGTCAGTGGTTTTTCCCATGAGATATTTCACATTGCCTTCTAATCTTCATTTGTTTGGATCTGCTTAACAGCATCTTGATTTCTCATAAAGTCACTAGCTTCCATTTGCTCCAGTCTAACTCTGAAGGAATGAATCTCCTCAGTGAACTTTTGAGATTCTTTTTCCATCTGGCAAATTCGACTTTTTAAGGCATTCTTCTCCTCATTGCCCTTTGGGCCTCCTTTGCCATTTGAGTTAGTCTATTTTTTAAGGTGTTGTTTTCCTCAGTCAGGCTGTTGACCCTCATTTCATACTTTTCCTGCATCCTTCTCATTTCTCTTTCTAATTTTTCCTCCACTTCTCTTATTTGATTTTTAAAGTCCTTCTTAAGGTCCTCTATGGCCTGCAACCCACTCATGTTTTCCCCTGGGGCTTTTGGAGCAGGACTTCTGAGCTCACAGTCCTTTTCCCACTCTATGCCCCCAAAATAGGAGTCTAGGGTTGCATTTTTCTGTTTCCTTTGCCTTGGCATGTTGCCACTTAATTACTTGACTTTTGGGCTTGTTGCCACACTATGGCTTTAAGGCCAGCTAGAGGAATTTTCGTCCCGAACGTGTGGGGGGCAACTTCCGTTTCTGGCAAGCTGTAAACCCACCCACAACTTCCACTCTAGATCACAATCCAGATCCAGGGAGGTTAAAGCAAGAGCGATTACCTCCCAAGACTGATCGCTGGATCTCCCTACAAATTTGCAGGCTGGGAGCGGGAGCTGCCTCTGAAAACTACAAAATGGAGTTTGTCCTCAGCAGCTTCTAGCCCCCAGGGGAGGGAGCTGACGCATTCCCCAAATACAGGTCCCAAAGTCCACAGGACACTAACCTCTTACTTTGTCCTAGGCATGTCTATGTTGATAATTCTGGAGTCGCCACAGCTCCTGGTGTTCTGAGGTTCCTCCAGCCAGCTGCTGGCCCTGCCGCCCTGGGGCTAAAACCTCGGCTCGGCTCCTGCGCTCTGTGCACTGCCAGGTCCCAGACCTCTGCGCTGGTCCTTTCTGCAGGGCTGCTGGGCTGTCCTCAGCGGGAGGTTAGCTTTTCTGTGTCATTCTGTGGGTGCTGGGGCTCCAGAAGTTGTTCAGAGTCCCCTTTTACATAGTTTGGGGGGAATCTGGGGGCAGAGAGGCTTGGACGAGCTGTTTCTACTCCGCCATCTTGGCTCCGCCCCCCCTACATATATTCTTTACATACAAGTGACCTAATAGCAGCCCCAACTCTGCCAATGACTATGTGACCCTGGCTAAGTCATGTCACCTCAATGAGCTTTAGTGTCCCTCTCTGTAAAATAAGCTAGACTAGATTATCAGTAAATTAATCAACAATCTTAGTTCCCCCAAACTCTAACATGCTATGAGTCTATGAACCATTCTGCTAACTCACTGTGGGGCCCTCACTTCACAAAGGCCGTGCTAGGGGATTTCAAGTCCTGGTAGGTCAAACATGCAGATGGGAGGGCCTCAAATATGAGACTGGCAATGGGTGATATATATTTTTCATCCATTAATCAATATAGCTAAATTTGGTTAGCTTCAAGGTGATTAATTTTTTGGTGATAGGAACTCATGAAACAAGTCTACTTAAGAAGAATTACAATCTTAGCTGTCAAAGAAAGTACTGAAAAAAATTGCAAATCAAGAAATATTACAGTTAAGGTACACAATGGATGGCCACATGGTACAACGAAAACCCTCAGCCTTTACCTACGGAAACAACTCTTGCAAAGTCAAACTGCCACTACTATCTTGGCTGCCATCTTCACTCACACCTTGATGGACACAATTCAGGACACAAAACCCATGCCACTTGAGAATTGTAGTGCCTCCCCAACCCCATCCTCAACCAGCAGACCTGCTTCTAGTTCAGTCCCTGTAGTTACTACCCAGGGTAGAAATCATTGTGGAGAAGGGGGTCAAGGTTCATCCTCACAAGCCCCAAATACTCACGAACTACTACCAATAGGCAGGTAGGCAGACATAAAAGTCCGAGGAGTGGCAGCACTCCTCCAAGCCACTAGTTCTGCTTCCAGCCTTGTTTTCACTGTGTATGTGTGTGTGTGTGCGTGCATGTGTGTGTGCATCCATGTGTGCATGCATGTGTGCTATGGAGAAGGGACCAACCAACCCCATCAAAACTTCTATCCAGAGAATAGGTTAGCTTGCTGAAGCAATAAAGTACCCTTAAAGATGGGAGGTAGCATGGGCCAGGCAAATTAAACCATTATTACCATCTTGACTACTACCTCCACCCAAACCCTGATAGAGACAGCCTAAACCAATATCCTTGGGATAAGCATCACTTCCAGTTCACTGCCTTCAGCCATCATCCTGGGAAGCAATCCTTGTGGAGATACAGCCTGGCAACTGTTCCTGCACATGTTCTAGCCATGGCTACTAGAGATCCAGAAAACAAAAGGCCAAAGCTACTGGCATTGTTGAAATGACTCAACATCAGAAATTGATATGTTTTCATTAGTGGAAATGACATTAAAGAACAGTCACTAGCATTTGCATTGCTGTTACACCCTAAGGACCATGAGGGGACCTTTCTATCTGACTTGTGGTGTTATCTGCCTCATTAGAATGTTTGATCTCTTTGGCATCAGGGGCTGTCTTATTAGTTTTCTATTTTGTCCCCAGAGCCTGGCACGTTGCTTTACACACAGCTAACTGTTTAGCAAATGTTTCATTCATTCCCTTAAATGCAGCAGTAGAATTGTAGTCTGGGTATATATTTCCTTACTATCTATTTATCCTCCAGAATCCTTGTCATAGTTTTTAGGAGACTTATTAAGTCTCCTTAATATGCACTCCTGAAATACAGATGAATCTTACTTCAGCTTTTTTGTGTGCCTAAGACCCACTACTAGCATCTGTGCAACTCTGTATTTCAATAATAAGAATCTAAAAAGTTAATGAGAGGGATGTTGAGAGATAAAGAAGGAAGAATTTGGGGTGGTGAAGTGAATAGAGCACTGGCCTTGGAGTCAGGAGGACCTGAGTTCAAATCTGACCACAGACACTTAACCCAAAAACTAGCTGTGTGACCTTGGGCAAGTCACTTAACCCCAACCCCTCCAAAAGAAGAAAAAAAAAGAAGGAAGAATTTTTATTCTCAATGTTGCCAGAATGAAAATCCCTGAAAATAAAACCAAACAAACCCAAAGGGGCTGTTTTCTTGCTTCCAGGACAGGGAGGTGGTGGAGTGGGGGGAGAATGGAAGTTGTAAGACAGTATGTTTTTCAGCAAAGGAGGGAAACCCTGGTCAGAAACAAAAGGTGGTGGTAGTGGAAAAGGAAAGGGATCAGGCCCTGGAAAAAAGAAACTGAGGAATAAGGAACTGGGCTAGATGGGGAAGCACACTGAAGGTTTATACCAACAGGAGATTCTAATTCATGGTTATACAAAACTTTCATAAGTTTTACATTTTCTCTGCATCCTTCCCCTCCCTAACATGGCATGCAATCCAATATTGGTTCTACATATACATTCTTATTAAGCATATTTTCACATCAGTGATATTGTATAGAAGAATTAGAACAAATGGAAGGAACCATGAGAACTCTCTACAGAGTCAGTCATCTCTTTAGACAATTTTGAATGCAGATCAAAGCATACGATTTGTTCTTTTTTGGTTTTGTTTATTTTTTCTTTTTTAAAAAATTATTTATTTACTTTTAGTTTACTATTTTTTTCTCATAGTCTCCTGTTCTCCATACCAATTCAACAAATATCAAATGTTTATTCTGTGTATGCTAGGGACTAGGGGAAGATACATGATCTCGCTGAGCAAAGGGGTTGAGACATACCCATACAGCCATAATGGAAAGGGATACATGTGCATGGGAGGTAGACAAGAGTCCTTCATCACCCCACTTTGGTCATTCTTCTTCCTTTACATGTTCTTACCCTACAGTTAGGGAGCTGAACAATCTTCTCTCCTTTCACCCCTTGCCCTTCTACAGAAGTTCATATGTATAACAAGGGAGTGGCTACTGAGGCTTTTTTCCGTAGGGTTTTAACATGGGGGGGGGGGTGAGACATGTTTCTTTCCCAGGGCGGTCTAGAGATGATCATTCCTGCATCTCACAAATCTTCAACGGGCCTTCATAATCCTGTTCCTACACCTAGTCCCAGCTCCGCATCCTAAAGTTTTTATTGCCATCAAGCTGGGAGGGGAAGACCCTCAGGGTTGCTGTTCCAAAGAGAAACAGTTACCACTGACATTCACTCTAAGCCAGGAGGGCCCAAAATATAGCCATCAAGTGGAGCTTGGGCAGGAACCTATTGTGGTCCAACCTACAAGCTTCAGAGTGAACTGTGTTGAAGGTTCTGTGAAAGAAGAAAGAAAGAAAGAAAGAAAGAAATGACGTCATGATCCTCTTCTAAAAATGAACTGCAAGTACAACCTGTGAGTGGACCTGAATTGCCTGAACGGGGCCTATCAGGTAACTTAGCTCGTTTTCTCGTCCTCTCCAAAGGAAGGTAAATTTGATGGCTAGAAGCCGCCTAGTTAACTTGGAGTATACTGGCTACATTTCTTTCGTTCTTTTGTCTTCTTTCTTTCCTTTTCTCTCTTTCACAAAACCTTCAACCCAGGGCCCTCCTGGCTTAAGAGTGAATGTCAATGGTAACTGTTTCTCTTTGGAACAGCAACCCCGAGGGTCTTCCCCTCCTAGCCTAATTTTTCTTTTCTTTTTCTTAATTAAAGGGGACATCCCTTGACTTCTTCAAGACACATATTTACTGAATGAGCTCATTTAGGTACTCATAAGTGAGTACCTAAAAAGGCCTTAGTCTAAAAGGCCAAGGGTCTCCCATGGCATACTGAGCCACCTCCAATTGTTCTGATGAATATCTGGCCACTAGTCCCAGATGGCTCTCGAGGAAAGTGAGGCTGTTGACTTTGCACAACCTTCCCTCACTCAAATAAAAATCAACGGCAAGTCATATCATCATTTCCCTGTTAGTCACCGTCAACGACAAACAACAATATCACTCCTAATATTAGATTGCAAACTCTTTGAAGGCATGACCTATATCTTATCTGCTCTTTTTCCCAGTTGCTGGCAGTCAAGCACATAACTTTAAGTGACCGCTGAACTGAATTGTTCATTTTTCCCCATGAACTCAAAGTACTATAATTTTTTTCTTTTAGAACTACCAAAAACAAGTTTCCTAATTGTTTTTTTTCCCTTCAAGTGCAGCATCCTTAAAAAGCAGGAACACAAAGACAATCAGTTTATTCAGGAAAAAAAATATGATTAGATTTTTCCAGACTTAGAAACAAGGCAAATGAATAGTCAGTAGAAAGGATATCATCAATTAAAAAAAAGTCACTCCTCAAGAAAGCATTAATTCCTTATATTTTGCCATTCAATATTACGATAGAGGAAAGGTTGCTAGAAATGCCAATAAAATTAATTAGAATTTTAAATGGGGTCAGTTGTAATACTGCAATATTTACCAAGATGTTGTTGGTTTGAGGATGACAAATTTCAGACTGCCTATATATACACATATTAACTAATCTCTTACTTGTTTAATTTTACCTTTCCAATGGTAAGAACAAGAATCAGAAGTCCTTATAATGGCATCAAAATTAGCATCACCAGTTAAGAATAAAAATTTATGAGCTTTCTGTTTCTCAGGTATGAATTTTAGGGTGTTTATACAAAACACACCCACATTCCCTACCCCATTCCCCGACCCCACTCCCCTACCCGCTGTGACCTGCTAGCTTACTCTGGTACTCCAGCAGGTCTAAGGTCTGGAAAATTGCTCTTAGAACTTCACAGCTGGCACAACACAAGCAGAGAATTCTGACTAGAAGCAATCTGTTTTCTAAATCAAGAATGTGCTGGCTGCCAATATTGCCAAACCTAGTCTGTGGCTTATTTAACAACAATTTGGCTCTCCAACTAAGTGCTGGCAGCTAAATGAATATAACCATGCTAAATGAATGTAGCTTTAAAAAAAATATTGACAAGTACTGAGAGGGTACACAAAATTAAAAAGAAATCCCTAAAATCATAAAAGTTGAAAAATAATATGATGTACGGGGTAAATATAAACAAGGAGTGAGGATAATATGGTGCCCTTACAGAGCAAAGGGAAACATTCTTTCCAATTATAAGACTTTGAAGAAGTTCTAAAGACCTTCCCCAAGAAATGTGGGCTACTTATTTTTCCCCTATTTAAAATCTAAGGGAACTGAGGCCAAAACTTAAGGCTGCCAATGACTTCTGAACTGCCAAATCTAATGGCCATTTTCAATCTTTGTCCTTCTTGAACTCTCAGAAGCCTCTAACACTGTTGATTATCCCCTCCTACTGGATAATCTTCCCTCCCTTTACTCCTGATATACTACATTCCTGGAGTATGGTTGGTCTTACAGAAGCATGTCATGGAGAACTGGGCAAAAAGGGATTCAACAATCTTGATGCAGGAAGCCATGAAACAGGGAGAAAGAGACGGGATCAGCCTGAGTTTGGCAAATACTTTTATCTCCTATGCCACCATAAGCAGTATTAAGTTGGTACAAAAATTACTAAATTAAAAACTGCTATGCTTCCCCCTTACAGAACTCTAAAGTACAGCTTAGAGATCCTCTATCTTCTGACTTGTCCATGGTTTTACAGGTCAGTCTATATGTATTTATTATGCAATTATGTTGTGTTAGACACTGTAATAGGCAACAAGAATACAAATATAATGAATGAGACAATCCTTACTTGCAATTCTAATGGGGAAGACAATTAGTACATCTATTAAGTATAAACAGAATACAAAGTGGTTTGGGAGGGAGAAATGGCATTAGGCAGTTGGGAAGAAGTAGAAAAAATCTTCATGTAGAAGGTGATGCTTCCTGGTTGAAAGAAGAATGGTGAGGGTGAGGGTGAGGGTGAGGAAGGAGCACATTCCAAGTAGGGAGATGGCCAAGAATGAAGATGGGAAATAGAATGTCATGTCTGAAAGAGAGAGAGGTCAATTTGGCTAGATCACATAGTACAGGAAGGCAAGCAATGTTCATTGAGAATTAAAAGATAAGATCAAGTTAGGTTTTGAAAGGATTTAAAAGCTAAACATAGAAATTTTTATTTTATATCAGAGGCAACAGGGAGACAATGGAATTGCTGAATTGGGAAATGAAATGGTCAGATCTGTGTTTTAGGAAAAATCATTTTGGCAGTAATGTGTAGGATGGACTGAAGTAGAAAGAAAGGCTGGAAGAAAAATCAGACAACTGTTGAAATAATCCAGGTGAAAAGTGACGAGGTAGTAAGTAAAAGTAGTAGCACTGTGAATGAAGAGGAGTTAGACTCAGAGATGTCACAGAGGTAGAACTGGCAAGATGACAACTGATTGGATATGTGATGAGAGAGAAAGTGAAGCTGTTCAGTGGTGTCTTGGGGTCTTCCTGGCAAAGATACTAGAGTGATTTGCCATTCCTTTCTTTGACTCATTTTACAGATGAGGAAAATGAAGCAAACAGGGTTGACTTGCCCAGGGTCACACAGCTAGTAAGTGTCTGAAGCCAGATTAAGATAAGTCTTCCTGACTCCAAGCCTGGAGTTCATTATGCCATATCCATATATATAACTGCCCGAGAAATAAGGAGTTGAGCATAATGATGGAGTTACAAACCTGGGGGATGGAAGAATTCTGATGCCTTCAACAGAAATGAAGCATGGAAGAGGGAAGGGTTTGGGGATGAGGGCTGAGATGTAGATAATGGAGTTCAGTTACTCTGAGTTTGAGATAGTCTTGAGGATAGCAGTTAGTTGGTTTTGTGGCAATGATACTCAGGGAGAAGACTGAGGCTAGATATAGAGATATGAGAGTCATCTGTATAGAGATGCTATTAGGACCCTCTGTGAACTAACTGGGTTACTGAGAAGGCATAGAGAGAAGGGGGTCTAAGTGAGAAACCTAATTGCAAAGGGTTGAGGAATGAATGAGAGTAGAGAAAATGGGCAGAGAGAACAGATAGCCTTTTTCACAGAGTTTGGTTATGAAAGGGTGGAGAGATAAAAGATGAGAAGTTTGAGAGGATGGAAGGGTCTAGTAAAGGTTTTTTTTTTTTAAAGCAATTGGGGTTAAGTAACTTGCTCAAGGTTACACGGCTAGTCATTATTTATGTGTGGGTGCTCATTTTCTGAGGGCAGAACCGATCCTGGGTCCTCCCGACTCTGGGGCCAGCGCTCTTACTCACTGCTCCACCTACCCGCCCCTAGTAAAGGGTTTTTAAGGATGAGGAAAATTTGGACTTTTTGAAGGTATGGAATTAAAGATTTAAGAGAGAGAAGGGGTAGGAGTTTGAGGCTGAAGATGAGAGAGAAGGGGATCAAGTATACATGTAGAGGTAGTGGCCTTAACAAGATCAGTTGGTTAGTGCACAATGTCAATGAGGCCACAGGCAAAAGAGCCAGCTAGTTTTACTTTATTCCATTTCTACACACTACTTCCCTAGTTTAGGTCTTCCTTATGTTCTATTGGCTACAAGAAGCGGTAGGCAAGAGATTAATCAGCACAAATCTGTCACCATTACTAGAAATATAGCTCAAAATACATGCACTATGGTGGATCAATATAATTATCTTCATATAAGTTAACTTTCAATGTCAGACCACACACATTTCTTTTCTCCACCCCATCTTTTGAACACAGCTACAGCTGAACTGACATCTTTACTTTTCTGCCATTTACTTATTCAAGGCTATAATAATCACTTCACTGTCCAAATGAAGAGCTCTGCATGGTACAAAAGATCCCATTTCTCATCTTCAGCTTGCTTTATCTTTTTCTCTCAAGGTTCCTGGTTTTTTACTTTTAGAACTTTTTATTCTGCATTAGCAAGTCCCCCAAATCTTCTCTCTACTCTAACTAGAAAAGAATTGGGATTATAAAGCTGATCATTTAACATATATCCCTTTCTTTCCACTCCTCCCAAAACTAACACTCTCTTCTCAAAAAAAAAAAAAAAAAGGTAGCTCTTGCTCTCAAGGAGCTTACAATTTAATGGGGGGGGAAGGCAACACACAAAAGGAAACTGAAAAGGGGAAAAGGAGGCCACAAGAGGGTAATACAGCACCGAGCATGTTGAAATTAAGTAAGCTCTGCTGCTGAAAAATGGAAGTATTACCTGGAAAGTTCTGAGCCCTCTATAAAAGATGACTTTGGGAGGACTTTATTGCTCCAACATCCCAATCAGAGGGGAGAGGTAACGGAAGGTTTTGAGAAGATGAATGTCAAAAACTGGGCACAGTGATGAGATTTCAGGTGATCAACTTATCCTAGAGGAGGAATGATAATCCCTGGAGTCAAAACCAAACAGTGCTGTTGACAGAAAGTGCAGAGCTGCCTGGAAAGTTATATCTTTTAATGAAGTTATTGACTAATATTTTCAGCTAGTAGAGATGTTAGGAAAGTTAGTGATCAGAGGAGATACTCCTCAGGTTATCTTGAACTGTGTCTCTAATAGTTACTTGGGCAACTCAGAGGCCTGCTCAGATCAACTAGTGGGGGAAAGGGTGGGAAGTTCCCCATGGCTATTGAAGAGTGGGGAGGGGCTATTGAGGAGGTTGCAGCACCACAGATTTGGTGACAGTAACCAAAATGGTTCTCTGGGCAGAGCAGAATCTTTCAAGTTCATATTAGGGTTGAGTGACTATTACCAAATGTCACTTTGAAGTGCCTCTAGAATGTTCACTATGTTTCTCTTTTTATATGGGAAAGGCTTCTGATGCCTGCCAAAGATGTTTGTTTTCTAGTTCCTAGGGATTCTAGGGCCATGATTGGCTAGGAGTATTTCTTAATCTCTGCCTAGGGTGCAGAAATTTATTACCTCTAAGAACTATAGGATGCTGTGGAAAACAACTTCATTAGGACTTTGATTAGTCAGTCAGCAAACCGTTTATTAATCACCTACTATATGATAAGCACTATAATAAGCTCTGGGAATACAAAGAAATGCAAAAATAGATCCTGCCCTTAGAGAACTCACAATACAATGGGCATTATGGTGATTTTGAAAATAGGGATTCATTTTCCCAGGAGTTTAGGTGTAACAAAGGAAAAAGAGTGAAATTTAAAAAGAAAAAAACAATTGAGAGTTGATTTATCCCTAAGTAGGGTGGGGGGGGGGGTGGGAATATATCACCACAAAGGCCTTCAAAGATAATATTTTTAAAAAGGAAAATAGGGCCTAAGTAGTCAGAGATTTTGGTGAGTATATTTCTGGCAAACATGTCAATTCAATGAAAGGAAGGATAGCATTTGAAGTTTTAAAGGTTCTAAAAAGCAAACATACTTCTATAAAGGGAAAGAGTTATTCAAACTAGACTTTATGTAATACACTGTAGCAGCTCTACATCACAGGAGCCCCTTTTCATCTCATTCCTGGATTGTTACAGTACCCTCTTGGCTACTCTGTTGTGCTTCCAGTTCTTCCTTCCTTAGTCTATCCTTAGTCATACACCCAAATGAAATTCCTTAAACGCTACTTTCATTATGTCAGTCCTTGTTAAAGCACAGCAGCGCTCTATGACCTACCATGTTTCGTTCAAACTCTGGTGCCTAGTTTTTAGGATCCCTTATCATCTGGTCTCAACCTACTTTTCCAGACTTTTCTCTAATTACTCTCTATCTCCATCATCTTCAGAAATGCCATTCTGTAGGTATGTCCTGTCTTATCCCATTTCTGTGTCTTTGCTGTGCTTCCCACCTGGGATTTTTCTCTTCCTCCCACATTCTACCCAAATCTTACCCATTCTTTTATGTTCTAGAAAAAATTTCACTTCTATGGACCTGTCTCTTACTACTTCTTTTTTTTTTTGTCTCTTACTTCTTTAGCCAACACTGACTTCTTAATTAGACCCCTACTACTTTTCATTTTTTTTTTTTTTGGAGGGCAATTGGGGTTAAGTAACTTGCCCAAGGTCACACGGCTAGGTTTTTGTTTGTGTGCGTTGTGTCTGAGGCCGGATCCCAACTCAGGTCCTTCTGACTCCAGGGCCGATGATCTACTCACTGTGCCACCTAGCTGCCCCCCGCCCCCCCCCATACTGCTTTTCTAATCAGTGCTTAATGAATAAGGCACTGGACAAGGGAGTCAGGAAGAAACTTTGGTTCAAATCCTGTCTCAGCTCTGTGACCCTAGGCAAGTCACTTAATTTCTGTTCCTTAGTTTTCTCATTTGTAAAATAAGGAGTAAATTGGGTTCTATTGCCTTTTAGATCCCTTCTGGCTCTAAATCTAGGATCGCATGAATCTGTCTCTCCAATTCCACACAATGGATAGTGGATGTCGCCCCACCATTCTAAATAATTTTGCTAACGGCTGAATTGCATTGGCTAGCTTTTCCATCTGACTTTAACGGTTCTTGCTTTTTGCCTTGCTCTACGGCTAACAAGAAGTACGGAGAATGGAGGAAAAGGAAGAGAAGTGGCAGCCCCACCCTTTTCTTGTCCTTCACTAGCGTTTCTGCCGCCAGCATTCTCACCAGCTGTTTTAGAGCTACTTGGCAGTGAGTACTGGTGTAGTTTAAAACTATGTAACAGAATTTATGTATCCCTGTAACTGGGCACACCTGAATTGAAGAATACTAAAAATAAATGATTAAAGGCACCGCTCATTCCTTCACCTTGTTGAATTCCTCTACTCCTCCCTTGTGATTCCAATGTAATTCTTATTTTAAGTATCAGTAATGCTTAACCTTTATTTTTTAGAATAAAAATAAACAGAAATATTATAATATTCCTTTCTGTACCCTCCATAGATTATCTTGTACTTTCCTGGGGTGTGGGTGTGGCTAAGTATACCACACTTTATAGAACCCTGATTTGAGGGCAATTGCAACTAAATGTGCAAAGGAATACAGAAAAAAATCTTATCAATTGTCCTTTCAATTATTTCCAAATCATTATGGGCAATAATAGTAGGCTGTAGGGCATATGGCCAGATGGAGCTATAATTTTGTTGGTGTGGGCATTTCCCTCAATAATACATTAGTGCAAATCATAACCCCTGTGCCATTCTTGTCCATGTTCTTCCAAGATCTATCCTACAAGGATGAATTAATGGTGAGCCAGAAGCTTTCTTCTGTGTCTTGTTACATCTTGTCAGTACAAGTACAATATTTCAGCTATTATCCCCCACCACATGATCAGTCCATTTCCCTTTCTTTTCAGAATAAGTTTTATTGCACTTGTCTTTACAGAAGTCATTTCTGAATATAACTTCTCCTTTTCTTCCTTTTCCCTTAACTCCTGGAATAAAGGAAAACATTCAAGCAAAACCAAACAATGCAGTGACTAGGCCTGACTGTACATGTAATATTTCATGCTTGTAGTCCTCCACCTATCAAAAGATGTATTTCAACATCTGTTCTCTGGGATCAAGAAAACTATAACAAATTTAAGGGAAAAAAGAGAAAGGCCATTGGATCTGGCCCCTTTCTCCCCCTCAAGAGGTCAACTGTAATCTTTGAGATTGAAATTTCAATAAAGCAGTGGTAGCATACGCCAGACTGCTGGGACTTATAAGGGTGTGAGAATGAAAGTTGCAAGAACAAATCACATATCTGAGAAGTCTGGTAGTAAAATGAGAGAGATTATATGAAAGTAGGAAAGAAAGTAAAGTCAATTCATCAATCATTAGGCATTTATTACATGATTACTATGTGCCAGACATTGTTCTAAGTATTTAAGATATAAAAAAAGGTGAAACACTACCCCGTCCTTAAGGGGCATTAATATTTTAAAAAGGGAGTGTTGGGGGCTGAGGCGGGCTTATGCTATGGGCCAAGTGCCATATATAGAATTGAGCTTGGATTGTTATTGGTTAGTACAAGGCTGAGGGGCGTGGCTTAGGGTATATAAGATGTTGTATGCGGAAGTACGGGGGTTCCGAGATGTGACCGCGATTGAATAAACAACTCCTGAAGACCTCGGGTGCTCTGTCTGGGTTTATTCCTCTTCGGAGGCCGGTTCGCGACCGAAGACTCACCATGGAACGGGGTGAGTAGAGAGGACGGGGTTTGATTATAGACAGATCGGTCCCTGCCGCTGGGACCAGATCGGACCCCGGCAGGGAGACAACAAGCAAATGATTAGGACATACAAGATGTAGAATGGATGAAAGTAATCTCCAAGGGAAGATGTATGTGTGCGTGCGCATATGTGTGCACACATGCATACACGTGTGCACAGGGGAGGTCAACTCAAAGGCACAATGTATCATGGATAAAGATCAGCAAGAAGGCCAGTGTAGCTAGGTTGCAGAGTATGTGGAGGGGAGGAAAGTATAAGACTAGAAAAGGTAGGAAATGGTTAGGTGATGAAGGCCTTTAAATGCCAAACACAGGAATTTGTATTTGATCTTGGAGGTAATAGAGAGCTATTGGAGTTTACTGAGTACAAACATGATCAGACCTGTGCTTTAGGAAAATTACTACCATGTTGTCACCTAACTGGAGGGTGGGAGTAGGTAAAGATTTGAGGCAGGGATTCTAACTAGAAAGCTATTACAATAGTCCAGGTGAGATGTGATATGGTCTGTACAAATAGTGGTGGCTGTTGAGTTGAGAGAAGAGGATGTAAATGAGAGATGCTTTGAAGGTAGAAACAGCAAGATCTGGCAACAGACTGGATATGTGGGGTGAGTTCAAGTAAGGAATTGAGAATGACACCAAAGTTGAAAGCCTGGGTGACAGGCAGA
This sequence comes from Gymnobelideus leadbeateri, assembly GCA_011680675.1. Classification (NCBI taxonomy): domain Eukaryota; kingdom Metazoa; phylum Chordata; class Mammalia; order Diprotodontia; family Petauridae; genus Gymnobelideus; species Gymnobelideus leadbeateri. The sequence continues at coordinate 161,684 of WOXC01009937.1, forward strand.
ATGGTAATTTTCTCAAGAGTAATAGGAAAGCTGAAAAGAGCAGAATGAGGGGAAAGGTAATGAGTTCTGTTTTGGACATGCTGAGTATGAGATGCTTATAGGACATCCATTGAGATGTTAAAAAGGGAGTTGGCTTATCAGGAACATAGCTCAAAAGCTTGAGGCTGGACATATAGATCTGAGAATCATTTGCATGGAGATGATAAAGGAACCCATGGTAGCTGACAACATCAACAAGAAAGAGAATAAATACAGAGGGAGAAAAGGGCCCAGGACAGAACTTTGACAGAAAACTTATGGTTAATGGGTAACCTAGAAGACATGGATGAATATCCAGGAGGCTAAGAAGCAATAGTGGGACAGGTAGCAGGAGAACCAAGAGAGAAGAGTGTCAAAAAATCTCAGAAAGGAAAGAGTATCTAATGGATGGTCATCAACAGTATCAAAGGCTGCAGAGAGGTCAAGAAGGATGAAGACTGAGAAAAGGGCATAAATTTGGCAATTAAGAGATCACTGATAACTTTGGAGACATTAGTTTCAATTGAATGAGGTTGGAAGCCAGACTTCAGAGAGTTGAGATGAAAGAAAGTGAAAACACCAATTGTAGATAGCCTTCACAAAGAATTTAGCCACAAAAAAAGAGGCAAGATACAGAATGATAGCTAGTGGAGATGGACAGATCAAGTGAGAGTTTTTAAGGGTTTGGGAGAGATATAAAAGCCTGTTAATAGTCAGCATAGGAGTTAGGATTAGTGAAGAAATGGGATGCCAGTAGGGGCAATCTGATGAAAAACGGAGGGGACAGGATGAAGATGTCATGTAGAAAGGGTATTTAATAAAATACCCAACTTATTAGTCACAAGATAAGGAGTAGATGGTGATGGGGGTGATATGAACTTTGTGAGATTAGGAAGAGAGAAGATGAAGCTTTTGGAAAATGGCTTCAATAAAGTGATATCCTTACCTAAGAGGATGGGAAGGGAGAAGGGAAGGGCCCATGTGGGGGATGGGGAAGGAGAAAGAGATGGGTGGGATGAGAAGTTTGAAGAGGGATGAAAAGATCTGGGATAACTGCTGTGGTGAGTGGGATAATGAATCAATTAAGGAAGTATAAAAGTATTGCCTACCTACAGGGAGGATCTAGTTGAGATTGTGAAATATTAATTTGTACGTGGATCTAATCCACAGTTGTATGATTTTCTATAGCTCTGTGCAGTAGCATATGGATAGGAGTAAAGGAGGTAGAGGCAGTAGTATGCTACTGGGAGGTCTGGCAAAGTATGATTGAGGATAAAGACAACAGGGCAAGGGATTCCAGAGTTGAATATATTTGAAGTGGTTCACCAAAGGCCTTAAGGACAGAAGAGACCAATGCATGGCTAGATGCTTTTCTAGGTAGAGGGCCTGACTTATGATTTCATAAAGGCAAGAATTCTTGGAGAAGAAAGAACTGACTATGGTGTAAAGAGATAAGGGATATGGAATCAGTGTTTGAGAGGAGGTAAGAGGGTCATGGTGCATGTAAAGGCTTGGCTCTAGAAGGGAGGAGGCAATCTTTCTTCTCTGTGACTAGAGAAAAGTTGAGAGGACAGATGCAAAGACAGTGACATGCTGAGGTAAAAATGAAGTGTATGAGGTGACTCATTCCAGAAAGAAGTGAAATTAACTGTTAAAAGTATGTATATGCTGGGAGTGGAGAGTTGGGAGTCTTAAGAAGTAAAGAATAACACGGAATAATGGTAGTGGTGAATGTGATAGAGAATTCATGAAAGTTAAGTATTAGTCAAATAGGAAGTTAGAGCCAGCTTGACATTTGGCAACATAACTTTAAGTTCAGCTTTGGATGTGCATATTTTAGAAGTTCTCAGTGACCTATAAGGAGGGAAAAGAGCTACAATGGAAGTGATTCAGGGATTGTTACCATTTGACTTAGGGGGGGTTAGATAAATGGGCAGAAAAAGAAGGCATTTGAATGATTTGATCAGGAAGTTTAGGATAGCAAGGGTTTTGAAGGGTAGTGGACTCAAAAGTAGGAATGACTGAGTGAATGGGATGTCTGAATGAAGGCTGAAAATGGGCTCAGGAGGCATGGTACAGTGAAAGAAAGGCGGCAAGGAGGTTCTAAACAGAGAGAAAGTATTGCTTTAGAATTCAACAGAAATGACAAAACTTGTCTTCTTGCTTTCCTTTCCATTTTGTTGTTTCCTTTTTTAAAAATTTTGTCTAGCTTTTTTTTTTTTTCAGAGAAAGTATACAAAGGATAATAGAAAACAAATAATACAGAATGAAGGAATTTTTCCATTGGGAGTGAAAGAATTCAGGTTCAACCAAGAAAGAATCTTGGAACTCACCCAAGGGTGAATTTTCTTTTATCAGAAATTTTAAGATAGAATGGTAACTTCATGTCACAATTCCCATCCTTTCTATTTCCTCCTTATTATTCTTAACACGGTTGCTCTAGCCAATAATTCCTCTTTATGGGGCAGAATTAAGAGTGATTTTTATGGCTTCCTCCATCATCTTTTCAGAAAGAAAATTATCATTAAGGAAAATGACAAACATTTTAATAGATGTGTGGACAATTTATATCAATTATCACTACTATGAGGTAGTGTGGTCTAATATATAGAGGGTTGGTCCTGATGTCAGAAAGTTCTGTGTTTCAGACAATCCAAAAACAAATAAAAGGTCATTTGACCTCCAAATATTCCTGATAAATCAGACAAATTTAGATCTAAGCTACTAATAATGAAGGTTTTCATACAGGAGACTGGAAAGATATAGTACTGTTTTATTGTTACCATGGTGCTGGTAGAAGTTTTATTTTTTCATTTGTGTGGGAAATCCCCTTTGTTGTTTCTTAAGAGACTCATTCTAACTATACTCTTTCAAAAGAAAGCTTCTCAAGGACAGAGATTGCTTCCTTCTACATGTCTAATATTACTATGTTATATTTGGTTGACAAAATGTTGGATCACAGCACACCAAAGTCTCTTTTTTTTTCCCCTCTAGACTTTTTTTTTTAAAAACTGAGATTTTTAACCTTTCAAAATATAATTAATTTTAGTATCTAAAGCATCTCTAACCCAAAAGTCCAGCAAAAATAAGGAAAACAATTAAAGGTATACCTTTCAAAAGGTCTTTGCTTCTCTAATGTACATTCTGATTCCTTTTTTCTAATTATTATTTGCAAGTACTTGTACTTTATTAGATAATAAAAATAGTTAACATTTATCTAGCTATTACTCTGGGCTAGGCACTGTGCTAAATCCTTTGCAGTTATCTCATTTAATTCTGCTATTATTATACCCTTTTATAGATGAGGAAACTCAGGCAAAGAGAGGTTAAGTGACTTGCTTGGGACCACACAGCTAGTGTTTGAGGCCATATTTGAATTCGGGTTTCCTTGATTCCAGGGCCAGTGTTCTACTATGCTACCTCATTGCCCTCCTTAGATGGAAAGTCATCTAAGGAATCCATAATCCAGACATTAACAGTTCCTAGGACATAGAAGTGTAACAGTAACAGAAAGTGTACCTTTAGAAACAATATGTTAATAAGACAAGTACCTGCATGGCAATAGGTCCTGGTGACATTTGGGAACTGTAATTCATTCCCATCATGCCCTGCATATTAGGCTGCATAACAGAAACCATTGGAAATCCTTGTTGCTGAATTGGCATCAGACCTATTTGAAAACATAAGAATGTTAATAACTTTAACATAAGAAAGTTAATAACTTTTAAAGTCTGCTCTTAAAACTCTGTTAAGTAATCCTCTGGGGGTATACAAGTAATTAAGCATTCACACAAACAGCAATTAGCATGCAAAGTACACTATGTAACACTGTAACAGAGATTATATTGAAAATAGGAAAGGCAACAAGAAACTCATATTGGTATGTCAGAGAGGCTCCAAATATAAAACAAAAAAATAATAAAACAATAAAAACAAAATAAGTTTTGTATTTCATCCTCCCCTTTCTCTTTGGTTTAAAAATCTAAGTGGTCTAAACTTGGTCTCTCTGAAAAAGGGACCAAAATGTACCTCCCTCCTTTCTTTGTAGAATTAGGGGGATTATGTTCATGTAACACTGTAGATAGTATGACTTGGTCATGTATTGGTTATTTTGTTGAATTCTTTTCCCTCCTTTTTAATTCTTTGTTCCAAGCAATGGCTCACTGAATAAAGGAGAGGGATAAGTTTGGAAATGAAGGCTATTGAAAAACATAACAATAAAATTTTTCTTAAAATTAAGTAGTCAAACATTCTCTTTTGAGTTATATCATTGTGAATTTCCTCTTCACTTTTTCAAGACTATGTCTCTATTTTGCCCAAGCTGAAGTATAAAGACTATTTATAGACCTCATTCCACTGACTGACATGGATGATCTGTTTCTGACCTGGGTCAGTTCAACCTTCCTTAGGCAACCTTCCCTTTCCCCCATGCCTCCCCACTCCCTCTTTAGTTCAGAACTCTCATGCTCAAGACATCTTTCAGCCTCAATGAACAGGGTTTACAGGTGTGTATCACTAATCACGCTCAATTTCTAACATCCTTTGTTGAACAATCTAAAAAAGTTTCAGGGTATCATTGATACATTCTCCTTCTGGAATACAGTTTAGTAACTAAGGCAACATTTTTGGGTTTCCTTCTCTCCCATGTATAGGTGGAAGAAATCATAAAAATCACTCTAATTCTGCCCCACAAAGAGGAATTATTCACTAAAGCAACAATGTTAAGAATATTTTATGATAAAAGCAGAAAATAAGTTTCAAAAACAGCCATAATAATAAACATATAATTTTATAATTCCTACTTAAAGAAATTAAAAAAAGAGCCATCTGAGAGCCAAGATGGCAAAGTACGGAGGAAATCACTTGAACTCTTCCATATTCACCTCCCAACAACCCAAAAAAGTACCCACAAAAGAATTCTGGAATGGCAGAACGGGCAAAAAGATGGGGTGAAACAATTTTCTAGCCAAAGAAACTTGGAAAGTCGGCAGGAAAGATCTGTCTCACTTGGGTAAAGGGGTAGCACAGTCCAGTACAGGAAGTGTCCTGGCGAGCTAGTAGCAAGTCCTGCCTCAGCAAGACAGCAGGAGGCCCTGAGCCCCAGTGTGGTGCTAGGTGAGCAGGCAAATGACAACACGAGAACCCCTATGTGCCTCAGCATAAATCCAGGTGAAGAGGCAGACACCAGGTGAAAGACCCCCCAACAAATGCCAGGCTAGTGCCAGGATTCCTCACTTGTCTCAGGGCAGTGGTAGGGTAAGGGGCTGGGACTCCCCACCCCCTCAGTGCAGCACCAGGCATGAGGATCTGCCATGAGCCTCAGGGCTGCACCAGTGCAGGTACAGCAGGAAAATAGCCAGGGCCTATAACCCTCAGCATAAGCAGCTTGGGAATGCCTCTTCCACCTCAGGACCAGAGCTCAAATTTAAAAGGAACAAGGCTGGAAAGATAAATAAAAAACAGAAAAAAGAAAATCTGACCATATGGAGTTATTATGGTAACAAGGAAGATCAAGACAAACTCAGAAGAGGACAACGATGTCAAAATGCCTATGGACAAAGCCCCAAAGAAAAATGGGAATTGGACTCAAGCCCACAAAGAACTCAGGGAAGAGCTCAAAAAGGAGTTTAAGAATTAAATAAGAGAAAAATTGATAAAAGAAATGAGAGTGATGTAAGAGAATCATGAAAAAAAGAGTCAATGGCTTAGAAAAAGAAAACAATTCTTTAATAAGTAGAACTGGCCAAATGGAGGGGGCATAAAAGCTAACTGAAGAAAACAATAACTTAAAAATGAGAATTGGGCAAGTGGAAACTAATGACTCTATGAAACATCAAGAATGAACCAATCAAAATCAAAAGAAAGAAAAAATGGAAGAAAATGTAAAATGCCTCATAGGAAAAACAATTGACCTGGAAAATAGATCTAGGACAGATAATTTTAAAACAATTGGACTACCTGAAAGCCATAATATTCAAAAGGAGGACCTGGACATAACAATTCAAGAAATTATCAAACAAAACTGCCCCAATATCCTAGAACCAGAGGGTAAAATAGACATTGAAAGAATCCACTGATCACCTCTGGAAATAGATCCCAAAATGAAAACTCCCAGGAATATTATAAACAAATTCCAGAACTCCCAGGTCAAGGAAAAAATACTGCTAGCAACCAGAAAGAAGCAATTTAAAATATTAGGGAGCCACAATCAGGATGACACAGGACTTAGCAGCTGCAACATTAAAGGATTGGAAGTCATGGAACATGACATTCCAGAAGGCAAAGGAGCCAGGACTACAAGAAGAATCATCTCCCCAGAGAAACTGAGCATAATTTTAAAAGGGAAAAAAACTGTCATTCAGTGAAATAGAAGGTTTTCAAGTTTTCTTGAGGAGAAGAGCAGAACTGAACAAAAATATCTGATTTTCAATATAAAGACTCAAGGGAAGGATAAAAAGGTAAAAAGGAAAGAGAAAGCATAAAGGATTCAATAGGGCGAAACTGTTTACGTCCCTCCATGGGAAAATGATACTTGTCATTCTTTTTTTTTTGGAGGGCAATTGGGGTTAAGTAACTTGCCCAAGGTTACACAGCTAGGTTTTTGTTTGTGTGTGTTAAGTGTCTGAGGTCGGATCCGAACTCAGGTCCTTCTGACTCCAGGGCCGACGCTGTACTCACTGCGCCACCTAGCTGCCCCAATACTTGTCATTCTTAAGAACTGTAACACTAATAGTACAGTTTGAAGGAATATACACAAACAGCAGATGTGGGCATAAGGTGAATTTGAGGAGATGACATTAAAAATATTAATTAAGGGGTAAGAAAGTGGATTACATTGGGAGCAAAAGGGAGGGAGAGGTTGAATATCTCACATAAAGAGGCACAAAAGACCTTTTACAGTGGAGGAGAAAATGGGAGGGTGGGCACTGGGTATTGCTTGAACTTACTCTGATTGGAATTGGCTAAAAGAGGGAATAACATACACAATCAGCTGGGTATAGAAATCTATCTTACCCTAGAGGGAAGTAGGAAGGAAGGATGTTAAGTAAAAGGGGGTGGGGTAGGAACTGATAGAAGGAAGGGCAAACTCAGGGAGGTGGTGATCAGAAAACAAAACACTGGTGAGGAGGGAAAGGGTGACAGGAGAAAGAGGACAAACCAGAGGAAAAATATGGCAGAGGAAAATACAGTTAGTAATCATAACTGTGAAGGTGAATGGGATGAACTCTCCCATAAAATGAAAACAGCAGATTGGATCAAAAACCAGAATCCCAATATGTGATCTATAAGAAATGTACTTGAAACAGAAACACACACACACACAGAGTAAAGGTTAAGGAAGCTGGAGTAGAATCTATTATGCTTCAGCTGAAGTTAAAAAAAAAAAGCAGTGGTAGCAATCATGAATGCAGATAAAGCAAAAGTAAAAACAAATCCAATTAAAAGAGATCTTGCTAAAAGGTACCACAGGCAATGAAGTAATATCAATACTAAACACATATGCATCAAGTGGTAGAGCATCCAGATTCTTTTTTTTTTTTTAAGCAATTGGGGTTAAGTAACTTGCTCAAGGTTACACGGCTAGTCATTATTTATGCGTGGGTGCTCATTTTCTGAGGCCGGATCTGATCTCGGGTCATCCCAACTCTGAGGTCGGCACTCTTACTCACTGCGCCACCTAGCCGCCCCTTTAGGGCAATTGGGGTTAAGTAACTTGCCCAAGGTTACAGGGCTAGGTTTTTGTTTGTGTGGATTAAGTGTCTGAGCCCGGCTCCGAACTCAGGTCCTTCTGATTCCAGGGCCGGCGCTCTATTCACTGCGCCACCTAGCCGCCCCTAAGCATCCAGATTCTTAAAAGAGAAATTAAGTGAGTTATAGAAGGAAACAGAGAACAGAACTGTACTAGTGGGGGGAACTCAACTGTCCCCTCTCAGAACTAGACAAATCCAACCAAAAAATAAAGAAGAAAGAAATTAATGTGAACACAATTTTAGAAAAGTTAGATATGACAGGCCTCTGGAAAAAACTAAATGGGAATAGAAAAGAATATATCTTTTTCTCAGCAGTACATGGCACCTACATAAAAATGACATGTATTAGGGCATAGAAATCTCAAAATCAAATGTAGAAAGGCAGAAATATTAAATGTATCCTTTATGGATCACAGTGCAATAAAAATTACATTCAACAAAAGGTAGTGGAAAATAGATTAAACAATAAGTGGGTCAAAGAATAAATCACAGGAATAATCAATACTTTCACTGAAGAGAAAACAACAATTGAGACAACATTTACGGGATGCAGTAAAAGCAGTACCTAGAGGAAAATTTCTCTAAATTTTTACATCAGTAAAATAGAGAAAGAGCAGGTCAATGAACTCTGCATGCAACTAAAAAAAACCAAACCAACAACTAGAAAAAGAACAAATTAAAAAGCCCTAACTGAGCACCAAACTGTAAATCCTGAAAACCAAAGGTAAATTAGTAAAAGTGAAAGTAAAAAAACTATTGAGCTAATAAGTAAAACTAGGTGCTGGTTTTGTGGGGGACCCTCCCCCAATAAGACAGATAAACCACTGATTAATTTGAAAAAAAAAAGGAAAGAAGAAAACTAAGAACTTTTTAAAAAACCTACATTTTCTGCATCCTCACTAAAGAATTTGTTCATGTCTTAAATAATATATGCAAGCATGTGGAAAGGATACAATAGATTTTTGGAAAACTCTAAAATTCAACCTGCATCATTGGTTATAAGTAAAAAAGGGTCAGGATGAATCACCCCCTAACTTTCACTATGCTGTTTTGTCTTTCTTGCTGTCCCAAAGAGTGACCTATCATTCTGTTTCTCCATTGTGACAACCAATTAACAATGGATCTGGGGGGAGAAGAGAGTATTCTCATAAAATCAAACCTCCAGAGAAAGCAAGGCGAAAAAAATCAGTAGGGTAGGGGATCCAAACCAGTTTCATCCAAGTGAGGAACTTCCAGTGTAGAAACTTCCTCCACTAACGCCAAATAGCAATTCACAGAAAACTGCCTAGTGTACTAACAGATTATAGATGATTTGCCCACCAATGAAAGGGCATCCTTTTTAGAACATGGCCCTAAATGGCGTAGTCACTGATTAGAGAATCAATCACAGAATGGGAAAGGACTTTAGCAGTTCCTACCTGAAAGGAATTTTCACTATGACATATTCAGTAAGTGGTCAACCACCTGTTACTTGGAGACCTCCAAGGAGAGGAAATCCACCAACTTTCAAGGCAGCTCATCTAATTTTGGTTTTAATTAAGCAGTTTTTGACATCAATCATAAATTTGCTTTTTTGCAGTTTCTATTTATTGTTCCTGGTCTTACTCTCTACAGCTAAACAGAATAAATCTAATCCCTTTTCCATATGAGAGCTCTTCAAATACTTTAAAAGAAGTAACATCCCCCCTGACTCTTCTTTTCTCCAGGCTAAAAGTCCCTAGTTCTTTCTACTGATTTTCATATATGGACATTTTCCAGCTTATTCATGTCCTTCTTAAATGATGGTGCACTAGAGAAAAAACTCTAGATTAGATCTGATGAGGAAAGAGTCAGCAGGTCTATTATTTCCCTTTTCCTAGAAGTTAAGACTCTCTTAATGCAGCCCAAGATCACAGTGGCTTTTTGGAGTGTCATTTCAAACTGCTAACTTACATTGAGTTTCCAATCCACTAAACCCCCAACCTAATTTTCAAACAAACTATCATCTAACCATGTTTCTTCCCATCTTGTATTTGTGAAGTTGATTCTGAACTTAATCTGAAGCTGAACTGAGCTGCTTAGTAACTGAAAGGGATATGTAGCTGGGTAGACAGACTTCTTGCAATAAAACACTTGAACTACCTGAATTTAGATAAGTTTGAATAACATTAGAAGCTATCTTATAGTAATGAAACACAATATGTGTTTTCTTGAAAAAGAAACAACAAACCCAAAAAACAAACAACAAAAAACAACCAAAAAAGTCCATGACTGTTGAAGCTAGACTACCATACTAGCTGAACTTTTAACTTCAACATACTATCTTCCACCTTCCTGTATTTTATGCAAGTGGTCCTCCATTCTTAAAATGGCCTCTGCCTTTCCAATCCTTATCTTCTCCTTCATGGAAGTTCAGCTGCTGTTTTATCTATGAAGCCTTTCCTGATTCCCTTAGTTATTAGTGTTCTCTCTTTTCTCAATTTTTCATAAATGACTTTAGTCTCTTTCTTGTTCCCTTCATCCTTCTACCTTGTACTTATTCCTTTGAACAAGAGAAGAATTCCTTTAGGATATATCATTCCCTTAAGAGTAGGGATGGTTTGGTTTTTCCTTTCAATTCCCATGCATTACTTTGTACACAGTATGCATTTTAATAAATGAATTGAAGAAAACATACAAAACTCACAAAGAAAAAGTATAAGCTTAGAATAACTAAAAGAGTCTAGAAGAAAAGACTTTTCGACTTCCTCAAAAAAAAAAAAAGAATTATAGCCACTCTGATCTTACTTTTGAATTTTCTTTTTCCCTCTGAATTTATACAAAAAATCTGTTTATTATAAATTTTTCAGTACTTAAGGAGAAATGAGGAGTGATACTAACCACTTCACCCTAAAGCCCATTATGAGAAACTTAAAGCTATATGTCAAATGTGTTCTAAGTAGCAGGAAAATTCTGTTTTATTTACTTGTGAGATAGTTAAGTTTCTGTTCATTTTACCAGTTAACCTTCAAACTCAAAAAAATTAATTATGAAATAAGGAAACATTCAAAACAAACTCTCACATACCTTGAGGGGGTCCTATTCCACTCGCAACAGGAAATATGAAGCTGAAATATATAACAAAGAAATGTCATAGTCACAGGTTTTTCTCCCTATCATCAAATATTTGAGTACCCCTTTTGGACTTAGTAAATTTCTATTGCTCTCACAAAGACTGATCTTGAACAAGCCATTTTTTTCATCTTTCAGTTTTCATTGACACTGGTAATAATTAGAGGATTAACTTAAAATGCTATAAAAATACTTTGGAGACAAATCTGCATTAAGATTTTTATTTTTAAAAATTCTGTTAAGACCAAAATACTCTTTTTTATAAACGACAATTTTCTATGAGTAAGGCCTTGGCATTTGTTCTGCCACAGAAGACTTTTAGTAACTATAATCACTGACGCTGATTGTGAGTCTGTGGGATGTATGACTCAATGATCTTTAAGAACCCATTCATACTAAAATTCTATGATTCTTTTTTGGGTAAATTTTTTCACTTTAAACTTAACTACAAAATGAGAAAAAAAAACATTGCCATGTACACAAAAGACCATAAGAGAGAATTCAATATAAAACTGAAAATCTATGATTCTGACATTATAAAAAGGTTTGCACAGTATTAGTTATACTGACCATGTCTTCATGACTCAGCCGAAACTGGGATCATGCTACCTATAAGCTTGCAGCTCAGCACCATTAATTTACATTGAAATGGTACTGAAACCTAAATGAAAAGTAACCAACAAGTCACTTTTTAAAAGTTTACTTAGATGGGAGAGAATGGCATCCAAAAAATAAGCTTATGAGATTTTTTACAAGTCAATATTAAAAATGAAAACAATTAACCATCTGCATCAGAGGCTGGTTGTGTTACTACAGCTAACTGGCCCTTTCTTAGCATCTCTGTCAAGAGAGCAAGACTGCCAAAGTCCCACCTGTAATGAAATCCACCACCCTACCAGTATATACTTCCATACCAGAAAACCAAACTACCTTGGCACTATGTAAAAGAGCATTAGGTCTTAGTCATTGCTCTGTCACTGACTAGAAGTCACAATGCCCACAATGCTGCATCTACCAGATGAGGAATTTGGACTTAATGATGTGTTTCTACTTCCTGCTCAAAAATTCTATGATTCCAACTGTTAAAGAGAAACTCTCACAAGTACCTATACCTATAATGACTTACTAGTTACCTATTTCTGCTTTTTCTTTGTATAACCAAAAGTCCTATTAGACAAGTAGTTGACTAAACAGTAAGGAAAGGATGACACAGCAAAGAATTTCGGAAGATAGTGACCAAAAATTGGATTAGTATCAATCAGAGTTGTGATTTCTAGATACACAACTTATACAAATAAAAAAGCTCTAGCATTTGCCCCTGTCCCACTTTTACTATGCTTAATTCAGAACCGTTTCTCATACCAAATGTACTTCAAATGTCTCTTTAATTGGGCTTTTTTCTCCAGACTTTCTGGATTACACACAGCTTACAGATTACTACCAGGTCAATTTTCCTTAAACCTGAGGACAATGTGAGTGTCACTCACTTTCCCCAAAACATTCTTTGGTTCCCCACTGCTAAGAGAAACTGGTTTTATCTGAGGTAGTCCTGGCATAATTTAAAAAGCACTGGTTCCACAGTCATTAGACCTGGGTTCAAATCTCAATTTTACCACTTATTCTTTCTAGACCCGTTTTCTCATAAAATGAGGAATTTTGAGGTCCTTTGCGGCTCTGATCCATGAGCCTATGATCTTAGCTTCTCCTAACATCTTTCTCCAGCACTCCTACAACTCCCTTATATAAACCCTTACTTTGGGCACATTTCTATATGTAGGCCCTGGCTTCCTCAACTGTAAAATGAAGGACAGGTCTAGAAAACCTCTAAGGTGTCTTCCAGCTTTAAAGTTATAGCCAAATAGGATACTCACTATTCCCTGTCCATTCATTCCATTTCCCCCCATTTTGTGTTTCTTCTGTTTCCTCTGTTCTGCTACTCCCTGGCTCTTCTTCTTGAGTGCCTTCAAAGCCTAATCAAATACAACCTCTTCCATGGTTCTATCTTTGGCAAAGAGAAGTCTTCTTTTTGCATTTCTTTAGTATGTAATATGTATCACTCCTATGGCATGTCATATATGTAGAAGATAAAATATACTGTTGAAATATATCTATTGTAGAAATATACTTTAGTTTTCTGTATACATCTTATTTCCCCTTAACATATTTTGGATTTCATAAGGGAAGGAACCATGTCTTGGGCATCTTTGTATCCCTCCCAATGCCCTGCACACATCACAGACACTCAATGGCTGTCTGCTGAAAGAATGAATTTAAAAAATAAGCCTCTCTAGGAATAACTTGAATTTTCCATTTCCTTTTGTTTTCTGTTCTAAGTGACTTTCAATGACTTCCAATGGATTTTTGTCTTCAGACTGACCTACTATGATTATTACTTAAAGTACCAATCAAATTGATAAACTTTGTGCTTGTTTACTGAAACAGAGCTAAAAGTGGTCAGGTAGATAGAATGAAATATAAAGTAGCTAAGAAGCTAATTTCCTGTTTTCCTTTTTCCTAAAACATACTTAGGATACAAACAAAATGCTCTGGAAAATGTCACACGCTGAAACCATTGAAATCTAATTTTTTTAATTGCCTGAAATGTCTTTTTAGCCTTTGAAAAGCATATTATGCATACAGAGTATTTACTCTTCAGCATTCAGTTTTTACACTAGAGAACAAAATAACAAGTTTCCCTATTCTGATGAATTACCTAATTAACTGATGGACCTTCAGAAGCTTAGCAGACAAAAGGACAAAAGAGTGGGGTCAGAAGGATGTATCATTTTCTCCTTCAAGAATCCAGTCTATGCTTCAGAATTTTTTCAAACCTCTGCCCGGAATAACAAATTCTTCTAAATGAATTATCAGTATTTACTGCCAAGGATAATTAAATGCAGTAAAATGAAAATGTGATTAAAAACCTCTAAAGTTTCAAAAACTATCATATACTATGAGAAAATAATATCTAGATCATAAACTATTCATGCCTTTCAGCCTGAGGGTGAATTACAAATATGAATAAAGAGCTTTACTTGAACTTCGGTAATAGAACACAAAAGCAAAAATTAAGTTTTAAAATGCAAACCATTATTTCAAAATCTTTACTACACTGATACGAGTCCTTGCTCAGAAAAAAAAAAAAGGTGCGTTTAAGGGTTACAAAGAATGGTAATAAACATACTCTCAATTTAGTCTATAAAAGTTTAACTGAGTAGAAAGGTACAGGAGGTATAAAAACAGGGTCCTATACTACAGCAGTTTATTAAAAAGTGGTTTGTTTCTTGGTTAGATGTCACGTTATTTACAAAGTTTGGGTTTTTTAGAACTTCACTGAAGAAAAAGTATTATTTTCCAAAAACACCTTAGAACACAGAAGATAAAGCAAATTTTATCTCTATAAGCCATGTCCACAGGACCACAGATCTAGGGCTTCTTAAGATTTCATCTTGGTCCCCTTAGGCAGTTGAATGAAGCCGATGAACCCCTTCTCAGAATAATGCTTAAGGGCATAAGATTATAAAGGAAACCTATTGAAGTAGTTATCAAAACAGTTATTTTCTTAAAGTTCTCAGACCCCTGGTTAACAATTCCCGATCTAGAATAACCTCTCATTTTGCAGAGGAGGAAACCAAGGGAAACTAAGTGATTTGCCAACGCAAGGAGGCCCGGTTGGCAGCCACTAGTCACAGGGCGGGTTCCGGGTCCTGCCCAGGCTGGCTCTACGGTATAAAGCAACACCTCCTCCTGGAGTCCAGTAACACTACCAGGGACCACCTTGGCGCCGGCCAAGGAAGAGGGGCACAAAGGCAAAGACAGAACCGTCTGCCCCACAGGGGCTTTGTTCTTTCTACTAGTTCCGCTAACCAGCACGGCTGGCCCGGCAGAGGGCTCAGTACTCGGACCCTGCCTCCGTTTCCTTTTCGCGGCAGCCGCAGAGCTTTTCTCGCGTTGTTGAGGTAGGAAACAAGGGGCCAAGGACAGAATCAGAGGTGAAGGAAGGGGCCTTCCAACGAGCACCTCCGCACGAACAAGAGCCGCCGCACCCTGCCAGACAGCCCCCATCGGAACAGGTGGCCGAGCACCGCGAGGAGCAGCACCTCGTGGGGCTGGGGGCCAAACCCGTACGAGCCCACTCCCCCCACCCCCGCCCCTCAAGGGTCCCGCGCAGCCGCAGTCATGAGCTTCCCCGCCTCAACCGTCGCCCCAGTCGCCCAGGCAACGACCCTCCCACCCCACCCCACCCCCAGGCCCCGGCTCAACTACAGCCGGCAACAGTCCGAACCGCCGTCCATGCCTCCGCGCGGGCGCTCCACACACACCTGCCTCCCCCGCCAGCCCCAGCGCCGGCCCCAGCTGCCCCTCCGCCAGCGCCAGCACCGCCGCCGGCTCCCGTTCCCGGCCGCAGCGCCATCTTCCCCGGTACCAGCCGCCGCTGCCACTGCCACTTAAGGAGGCTCTGTCAGCTGAGAGCAGCCACTTCCGGGGCAGCGGGTGGCACCGCCTCAACCCCAGGCAGCCCCTCCCCTCCCCCGGTCCGTCTGCTGGGGCGGAGTCTGAATGGGCACGTGACCCATCTCGGTGTGGGGAGAGCCCCGCCCTCACCACGTGACCTGGCTTTTTTCAAGTACCTGAGAATCTGCGGGGTTTGCCTACGACTCGCCTCGCTCAGCTCTGCCCCGCCCCGCCCGCCCGATCCTCCACAACTAAGGCTTGTCTTTGATTAGGGGAAGCCCTGGGTTTGAAGTTGTCTTAGATTTGTACTAGCTTTGTTATTATGAACAAATTAATAATAGTAGCTAACATGATTTAGCGCTATGTGTCAGGCATTGTGCTAAGAGCCTTACAGGTATTATCCCCTTTATATACTGGCACAGAGGCATAAGTTCAAGTGACTTGTCCAGGGTCACACAAGTGTCAGGCTGGATTTGAATTCTGGTCATAGTGACTCCACTTCTAGCCACCTAGCGCCTTCCTGAACAGCATAACTGCCCTTGACCTCGGTTTCCTTATCTGTGAAAAGGGATAAAATAGCCATAGTACTTGTTTAGTCGTTTTTCAGTCGGTATGACTCTTCTGTGAGCCCATTTAGGATTTTCTTGGCAAAGATAATGGGATAGTTTGCCATTTCCTTCTCCAGTTCATTTTACAGATGAGGAAACAGTGAAGTGACTTGAAGTCACACTTGAACTCAGGAAAATGAGTCTTCCTTAACTCTAGGCCACTAGATGCCCTCAAAGAATTGAGGGACTCAGCTTCCAATTCAAGGAGAGCTTTTCATACACATTACTAACTTGGACTCAGTCAAAAGGCTTTACTCCAGGACCTAGAAGGTCACTTGAGGCCTCCAGGCTAACCAGTTCCCCACCCCTGGGTTACACCTTTCAAGGAAAGACTTTTTCTTAGGATTGAGGAAACCAGAACAATTTGGTGAACAGATGGCAAGGAGCTACCCAATGGGAAGCCTTAAAGGCTTAGCTGAAGTTATTTAACAGATTTGTGAGTGAAGGGAGCTATTGTTTCATGGGGGTATATTTTTCTCCTAAGAAAACAATGGTGAGGGTTGGGTTAATTGGGGATAGAAAAGGATTTCCAATCTATCCTATGTAGTGCTGCAAACATGGGTCTGGCTGTCACTTTCCTACTCAACAGTGGCTCTCTATTGTTTTTTAGGATAAAATACTCTCCTTGGCTTTTAAAGTCCTTCACAGTGGGTCTCTGGCCAAGCTTGTTTTATGTCCTTCTCCTTCCCGTTTTGGTCAGACTGGCTACCTCCTGCTTCTCATCTCTAACCTCAGTCTCTAGCCATGCCTATAATGTACACTCTTCACAGCCCTGCCTTCCCCCCCTCTCCACAGCATCCCTAGCTTTCTTCAAAGCTTAGCTTAAGCACTCCCTCCTTCAGGCTTTTTCTAATCCTCACCTCCTGGTACTCCCTTCCTAACAAAATCAGCTTCTTTTGCTTATCTATATGGCATTTACATACCATGTATATGTTTTAATATATATCTCATGTATTTTAATATATACATTTAAATATGTATATACTTACAGGTTTCCCCTGAAACTGAGGTAGGTACTTTATCATTTTCACCTATTGGTGCTCAAAACATAATATGTATCTGATAAATGCTTGGTAATTGATTTGAAATTTGGGAACAGTATAAAGGAGGCATAAATATTCTATAATTATGTCTTTTCACAATGTTAACTATGCTTTCTCCTCCCATTAGTCCACATTAGTGAGCCTTAACTTTATCAGAACATATAGTATAAATGTTCTAAATGAGCAAATAGTATGAACTGAGGCCATTTGAGTCACATTCTTGATCAAGAGGCTTTTATTCCATAGCACAAAATCAGCATTTACAAAAGTGCCAAGCCCACCTGCACCAAAGAATAATTTCCATCTCCCTATCTGGTGCATTTGGCAAGGATTAGCTTACTAGATAAAAGGAGGGCAAAATACTCTTAGGGAGGCAGACACATGAGAGTGGTGCCAAAAGAATATCAAGTAATAGGAACATTCATTCCTATCAGGATAAACCACAGATCAGTTTTCAAGTAAAACCTGTGGGTATGAGAAAAGATAGGATGCAATGACATGGTTAAGTGGTGGAAAATGAGGCTCCCCTGGCAGTGATCTAACTGTAGTAACTAGATGGTTGGAGTAATTTGGTGCTTCCCTGATAGAATGAAGACAGTAACAGATGAGTCCCAACTCATTTCCAGGGGCTTATTTTACTCCAGTTAGAGCCACAGAATGGGAGGCCCTTTGCTGTGCCCACCTCACAAAGGCATCCCCAAGCTATACAAGGAATGTTATATAAGTGAACATGTTATGTTTGACTATGTGGGTGTGTGGCTTTCATGATGTGTTATTCCAGTTGCATCTTGAAAAAATGTTCTCAAATTCTCAAGTGACACTGAAAGCTCTACTTTGTCTTCGGGTGCCATGCATGCAGCAGTGATCACTCCCTCCACCTGCAGAGGAAACTTTCAGAGATGATCACCCATCTCTAGGTATTTCTTGGCCCATCTGTGCACTAGGGTCTTCTATAAGAAGTATTCCTGTGGATTCAACTCACAAATGTTTCCAAGAACAGTTTTCCTTCCAAAGTATTATCTTTAAAGGCATTTCTAAGTTGAAACTTGATAAGATACAATGATAGCACATGATCATGTATCACTTTCTATATTGATGGCTTCTGGGAGTTTTATTTCAGTCTAGGAGATAGACAACTCAGAATGCTCCATGAAAATAGCACTTTACATTGGAATACTTAAGGCAATGGAATTATATCTCTGGAACAGTCTTTGAAGGAATCTGATTACTATTTCTGGTTTTAGTAGGTGCTGTCTTCTTTCCGGCATTCTGATGAGTAATTTTTCTGTGAAAAAGAAATCAGGGAGCAATTGAAATCAGAGGCAACCCCACCTTCACAAGGCCCTCCAATCCTTCCCAGCCAAAAATGCCCCTTCCTCCTTGGGACCCTGAATTGCACCCTGCACCTCTCTTGAACTCATCTTCTATTCTGCCTCATCATAGAGGGAATCACATTTCCATAACTGTTTCTACTGAGAGTACAATTTCCATGATGGCAAGGACCATGCCTCCTCTGCATCTCTCCCAGGACCGGCAGAGTACCTTACATGAAAATGGCATTTAATAAATGGTTAGAGATCAGAGATCCAGAGCTGGAAGGGCCTCAGAGGTATCTAGTCCAGTCTCCTTATTTTGCAGATGAGGAAACTTCCTCAGACTCCAGAGCCAGGGCACTTTCTCTTGCACCACCCTGCCTTCCATGTAGATATGTGCCTTAGCACTGCTATGATTATCTAATACTCTGTTGTTTTTAACATGTTCATAATACTTTTAGTTATACTTCACAATTTTAACTATACAGTGTTGTATACAGCACTTTGCTTACAACAACCCTGTCAAGATGGTGGTGCTCAAGTATGACTTCCCAGAGACCTGGTGAGATCCCATGGCTAGTGCTCCAACTTTGTTTTTCCAGATTCAGCAGACTGTGTCCTGACATTATAGCTAGACTCCTGAGAATCATGTAGCCTCTCTAATTTAAATTATTACTCTTATGAGAACATAAACCAGGTATCAAACATACAGTACTCCTGAGTGCAGCCTGAACCACATTAAAATGTAATTGGAAGGGGCGGCTAGGTGGCGCAGTGAGTAAGAGCGCTGGCCTTGGAGTTGGGATGACCCGAGATCGAAACTGGCCTCAGAAAATGAGCACCCACACATAAATAATGACTAGCCGTGTAACCTTGAGCAAATTACTTAACCCCAATTGCTTTAAAAAAAAAATGTAATTGGAGGGGCGGCTAGGTGGCGCAGTGAGTAAAGCACTGGCCCTGGAGTCAAAAGGACTTGAGTTTGGATCCAGCCTCAGACACTTAACACACACAAACAAATACCTAGCCATGTGACCTTGGGCAAGTTACTTAACCCCAATTGCCCTCCAAAAAGAAAAAAAAATGTAATTGGGAAATACTTAATAAAGTTAATAAAAACACAGTAAAACAGAGATAACATTACATTTTAAAACTAAATTCACAAGAGGCCTACAGGGATCCTTATGGACTGATTGGCAGGCCCCATTTGTATTTGAGTTTGACACCCTGCAACAAACCATTCCAAAACCAGCTTTGTGGATGATCCCTAGGCACTCTCAAGCTCTTCTAATCTATCCTCTTCAACTAATTCAAATACGTGAGGTTTTAATGCATTCTTAAACACTGACCTACTGGGCCTAATGTGCACAAGTGCCAGGCAGCAAAGAGCAACATGCCATGTGGCTGACTCTGCTCCGTGGCCTCCCTCTCTTACCCCCTCTCACAATCCTCTTGTGTACCCCCTTCTCACTCTGATGTTCTCTGCAGTGACTCGGAGTCACACCAAAGCCCTAACACCTTGGCCTCAGGTCCTCAGCCTCCCTGACCCTTAGGGGAGCTGCCCCTTAGTACTCATTGTCACTTCATACTATAATAACTACAGTCCTAAACTCTGGAACTCTTCTGACTCAAACCTTCCCTCCTTTTCTTTCTTCCACACCTCCACAACTTTTCTCCACCTATTATGACATGAATTCTTGGATCCCTCCAC
The DNA here is from genome assembly GCA_011680675.1 of Gymnobelideus leadbeateri. Classification (NCBI taxonomy): domain Eukaryota; kingdom Metazoa; phylum Chordata; class Mammalia; order Diprotodontia; family Petauridae; genus Gymnobelideus; species Gymnobelideus leadbeateri. The sequence goes on from WOXC01009937.1 coordinate 181,673, forward strand.
ACATCTCCCTTCACTGTGCCCCTATCTGTGCCCCTCAGGGTCATCCTGACTCCTCCCTTCCCTTCCTTGGTAATATCTCTCCCATCTTTCCCATTCACCCTGCTCCCCTGCCCCTGGTGAGCATGCTCATCACTTTTTGCCTTGTTTATTCTAAAAGTCCCCTAACTAGTCTCTCTATTTTCATTCTTCACAAAGTCACAAACTCATCTTCCTAATGCACATGCTTTGACCATGGTTTTCCCTTGCTTGAAAACTTTCAAGGGTTTTCCTATTGCTTATAGGATACAATACAAATTTCTGAGCCTCCAGACTGATTTCATTTGACCCCACTGGCTCTACCCTCTAATTAGATCAGACTACCTGCAGTTTAGGGGCAGCTGGTGGATGGAGCAAGGGAGAGAGCACTGGGCCTGGAGTCAGGAAGTCCTGAGTTCAAATCCAGCCTCAGGCACTTACTAGCTGTGGAACTGAGGAATGTGACTTAACTTCTGTTTACCTCAGTTTCCTCAACTGTAAAGTGGGTATAATAACAGTACCCACCTACCAGGGTTGTTGTAAGGATCAAATGAGATAACATCTATAAAAAGTGCTTTGTACAGTGCCTAACACATAGTAAGTGCTATATAAATGTTAATATTATTTCGTTTTGTCTGATTCTGTCTACATATATAACAATTTCACAAATAAACTCTCATTTAATTAGAAGCCCCCCCACATCTCTACTTGTTGTAATTTTTCTTTTCCTTAAAGGCCTAGTTCAGCTATTACCTTCTTCACGAATCCTTCCCTAATCCCTCCCCATCCTTGATTTTTTTTTACCCCTTTGTTGGACTTGTCCTATATACTCATCACATTTGAATGTTTCCTGCATATGGAAGGCACTTAATGTTTATTGAATTGCCCAGTAATCTACAAAGATTCCCAAACTGAGAATCCTCTAAATTATTTTCAAAACCTCCACGACTTTTCTCCACCCTACCTAACTGACCTTATTTCCCCACTATTCCCAAATGTAAAATGTGAGGCTGGGTACTCCATTGTTCTCTGTACATGACAAGGTCATTGGGGCTTACATGTAACTGGGAAATAAAAACCTTCTACATAATGCTTTTAACTCACCTGTGTCAAAGTATGCAGGTTTCTCAGTTCATGATATTCCCTCCACTCATACTTTTCCTTCTGCCCAACTAAAGCCTATCTGTCCTTAAGAGGTTAGCTATTCCAATCCCCATAGATTTCTTTTTTTGAATTTGTATTAGTGCTTATTTTTAAAAAATTGGTTTTATTTAATTGAGTTAGTTTTGTATCCTCAATTTGACAATAAGCAACTTTTGGACACTGGTTGTACCTTATAAATCTTTGTATCAGCTGTGGCATTTAACAAAGTACTGGGTCCACAGTAGGGCTCAATAAATACTTGTTCACTGAATGAAAGAGTATCTATTCTGTGCTGTTTCCACTAAACAAATACTGCAGGGTAATGGGCAAATGTAGTATAGCCCACTGCTGGGAAAACTTGCAACATGGAAACCATGTCTCAATTGCAAAAACAGGAATCTATGACTTCTGGAAAAGACTCCAGTTTACTACGAAGTAGGTGATAGGTGGTGGGGATTTTGACTGGTGGCAATGTCAAATCTCATTTTCAAAAAGTAGAAAATGAGAGCACTAGGGTGCAACGACCAAAATACTCGAGGGATCAATTCCTGGTTATCAAAGCTGCAGAGTCACCAGCAGTTGGAGTATATTAAACTTTTCATAGCTCAAAATAAGACTGTCATAGCTATCTGATGGATTGGTACAGTAGTTATTTCTAATTACATACTTACTGTTCACTTTCGGAGTTTTCTAGGAAATACTTTGGGGTTGTACTAATGCTCTCCCTTTCCAATGGTTTCTTAATCATCTTCTTCTTTTGTTTGCTGAGAAATACAAAGAAGAGGAGGCAGGAATGAGATTAAGTGCTGTGCAACTAAAAAAACATGCTGATGGCTCTACCCCAAAGCAGTTTTTTCACCCACTAATTTAAATGGAAAATGTGTTTTAATTGCACAGATCACCACCCAGCATGATGCACTAGAGGGTATCCACAAGATGCTGCAGAGTTCAATTAGTTTTAAAATGTTCTACCTTGATGAAAATAGCATTTTGTCCAACTTAATAAAATAAGCACTGTATCTGGATCCTGTCTCTTGGGGCAGCTTGCTCCCTTCCTCAAGCTTAGTGAGCTAAAAATTTCCCCAAAACAATTAGGCTTATCTTAGTTGCATTTAGATGGTAAAAAAAGTTATCCCAAATGTAAAATTGCTAGGAAGGAGACTGGCAGGTTGAAAATGTGCAGTGATATTTACAAAGCTTTGAAGACAAATGCTTTCACTTTAAATAAAAAAGATGACAATTTTCTGGAAAAAAAAAAGATTTCACAGAATTTCACTCTGTTGGAAACACAACTGGATACATATGCTGCACATGATAAGAAGTACAATTAGACAGTGGGATGTTACCTTGGAAGCTTGTGGAAACTTCTGATGTACTCTGGCACAGGACATCCTGCCTGCTGTATCACATTGGCAACACTGAAACATAAGCCGGTGGTCAAAAACTGGTATCTTATGAAATCACTGTCAATATCATCAAACCCACCAAACTACCTAATAAATTCTTGGCACAATAGCACAAAGTGCTGTGCATTAACACTTATCTGATGTTTTGCTGCACTAAAGTGATATAATCATAACTACATTAACCAAGGTGGACTTGCTGAGAGGCTTGATAGTGGGACTAATAAACAGTGACCTGATGGGAGAACTTAAGATAAGAACCAGCAGTTAAGAACCAGCTGCTACTGGTACTTAATACCTTTATCAAGCACTGAGAGAGCACAAAGGGTCCCACTCTGTCTGAGTGGGCCTTATCCTCTAGGAGACACTGATCAAACAGTCACTGAGGCTGGGAAATGAACTTCACATGAAAGCTAGATTTTCCCTGAAACTACTACAGTACTTAAAATACAAAATTCCACTAGATTCCATAGCCTGCCTCTCCCCAAACTTTTTAAGTTCTAGTTCCATTATATCCTCCCAACAAAGACCTTCTTATAATACACAAAGAGCTAAACAATACATTGTTTTGACTATATTGTTTTCAGACACTGACTATATCTGAAATATGCTTCATTTTACACCTATAGTCTACCATCTCTCGAAGGTGGGAGGCACTTGAGCTTCATGCTTCACATACCAGTTAAGTTCTCCATCAGCACAAAAGTAGTTTAGAGGCAACACAGAAGCTGAAAACATTCAAATTAAACTCAGCAAATATCTATTAAGGTGCTCTGCTAGATGCTGGCATTATAAAGACAAGAACAGTATTCTTTTTTAATTTCAAAGATCCTGCATTCTATTTGGGGCAGTGAGGATGTACCATAAATAAGTACAGAAGAGAATGCACTCTGACCATAGAGGAAGGTTTGTGTTAATATAGAGATGAGAGATGGAAGGCAAAAACAAAGCTTCCAGACTAAACATACTGCAAGATATTCATTATAAGGAATAGGGACTGGACTTGGGATTTCCTTGGTATAGGGCTCTCCTAAGGTAAAGAAACTCCCTCAGCCATTTTATAGTATTAGACTTGCCTGGGGCACTAAGAGATTAGGTGATTTACCCACAAAGTTAGCATTAGCCAGAGGTGGAATGTGAATGCAGGTTGTCCTAGGTCTAGGCCATCTTTCTATGGTTGCCTTTAATTATACTGAGGGAACAAAATAGAGTCTAAGAGCCTGGATTCTGAAAATGTTTCCTATATGTAAAGGCTTTACCAAAGTAAGTGCTACAAATAATATTGTGTTGCTTTATTATAAATAGAGATGATGATGTAACCCACCATCAGGCTTATTGTCTACCAAATAACTTATCATTTTATTTCTCTTGTTAAACCTAAAAATAAAAGCCTGTTCTCAGCACAAAATAGGCCAACATGCCTAATATCTTAACAGCTGAAACAAAGCACAGCTTATTCTTGGCCATAAATTGTACAAAGATTGCACTGTTTTTTAACAGAACCCAGAATTTGGTGATCGTGTGAAAGAGCATTCATTCCTATAAATAAGCTTGCAAAGCTGTTAAAATGACCTGGGTTCAGTGTCCTACTTAATGTTACTGGCCTAATTGTGTGATTAGACATAGATTGATCTGACCAAAATTTTTAGAACAAGTAATGATTGTGAAAACTCCTGCAAGATAAGACTCTTTGTTGTTAAGCTAATTCTGACTATAAGGAACAGCAAAGAATTTTGTTCAATTGCTCCCCACTGGAAAACTGAAGTTAGCTTCTTCAAATCCAAGCTATTGATGGTACTATCAGGTACCTCCTATGAATGGGCTTCTCATTTAAAGAGGTGACCCCCCAAATTACTACAAATATGATCCTACCAAGAAATCACTAAAGGACAATAATGCAGTTAAAGCAAAATTAAGAATATAAATCTTTGGCTTTTAATGGATGATGAACTACTGTACTTTTGTCTAGTTACACATAATTTTATGAAGGCAACAAAGTATCAATGATCCAGTCTTTTTCTAAGGACAGGTTTGGGAATTGAGATTAAAGTTTGGGGACAGTTGCATTAGCATTTTCACAGAGCTTTTGTGAAGAATGGGTGCCACATAAATGCTCTGTGCAACTTCCTCTCTACTTCTTTATCTAGGTCCCCTCTTTCCTCTCTTTTTCACCTGTAAGAAAAGGATGACCCTGTCTTTTTCTTTTTTTTTAAATGGCTATCTAGCATTAGTCCTGCTGTGTTAACAAAATCATAGGACTGAAAATCAAGAGAAAAATATTTTAGTCCCATATTCAACTAGATATTATGTGACCATGGCAAATGGAAATCTCTGAGCCCTGTGGGGACAAATACTTTACAGTGAGGGAGTTAGACTGGGTGAATTTTAAAGTCATTTGAAGGATTCCATGACAAAAGGAAAAAGAGGTTTTCTCATTAAATATATCTGCTATCTAAAAGGGATACTACTGTAAGGAGATCTGCAGCAGATTGTAATAAAGAGCTGAAAGGGCTGCCAAATGTAATTCTAATGATTATGGACAGTTTGGAATTAGAATAGATCAGCCGAAATGTTCCCAGCGAGCCCTGATGAACAGAATTAGAAGCAATGAACTGTCCATTCTGATAAGAATATCTCCCTTGGAAGATGTTCCGCTGAATTTTCTTATTCCTTGAGTAAAATTTGGTAAATCATTCATTCTGTGGTAGGTGAACAAAATCTGGGACCTAAAAATTTCTTTGATAACAAAATAAAATGCCGAATCAAAATTTTGACAGCAGAAACATAAAAATGTTCCCATTAGACATATTTTTAAACAAACAAACAAACAAACAAAAGCAATGTTGAACCATATTTCATAGTTTACCTCCGTAACAATGGCTTATCATCTTCAGTGAAGAATGTAACAGCCTTTCCTTTATGTCCTGCTCTTCCAGTTCGACCTAAAAAGTCATAGCCAAGAGGTTATGGATCAGGCTTTGCTCTAGCTCAGACACAGAAGTGTCATGATTCATGGATTTCTAAGTCATCAAGAGGTGAACATGGTCAAAGAGAAAAGAGAGTTGGTCAAGGTGTACTGAGAACGTCATGAGAGAAAGGATTCCTTTTTGTTGAAATAAGAGAAAACAACACTCACCTATCCTGTGGATATATTCCACTGCACTGGCTGGAAAGTCATAGTTGATTACTAAGTTCACACCTTTAAAATCAATTCCTCTTGCTAGCAAGGCTGTGCAGATGAGGACCCAGATTTTTCCTGCTCTGAAACTATGGACTGTATTATCTCTCTGGTTAACAAGGAAACAGAATAAATATTAGTTATCAGCTAACCTCCAAATTCCACTTAAGGAATAGAAAAAAATGTATCATATTAATTCGATATAAAAACCATCCATTTAAAAAAACCCAGTAAAGATAAATTTCATAGTTTATACAGAATATATTTTTCTCACCTGCTGCTGAGTTCTCTCTGCATGAATTACATCCACATTAATACCTTCATAAATGAGTTCATGGAAAAGTTCTTTAGCTCTTTCAATGGACTGAACAAAAACAAGGACAGGTGGGTGGAAACCCTGAAAGAGAAAAGGGAAAATCAGCATGTACAACAATAATTTAAATAGGTTTTACATGTCTTTTTTTGGGTGGATGGGGGGAGGAGGGCAATTGGGGTTAAGTAACTTGCCTAGGGTCACATAGTTGGTAAGTGTATTAGACTATATTAGAACTCATGTGCTCCTGACTCCAGAGCTGATGCTCCCTCTACTGTGCCACCTAGCTGTCTCAGTTTTACATTTCTTTACAAAAATGTACTCTCCATTATCAAGTGTGTTCAGTTGTTTTTTTCAGTTGTGACTCTTTGTGATTCCATTTTGGGGTTTTCTTGGCAAAGGCATTGTGATGGTTTACCATTTCCTTCTCCAGCTCATTTGACAGATGAGGAAACTGAGACAAACTGGGTTAAGTGACTTGCCCAGAGTCACATAGCTAGTCAGTGTCTGAGGACAGACATCAATTTGGGAAGATGAGTCTTCCTGACCCTAGACCCAAGTAGCTGTCCATAATCAAAGTTATAATTTGTCAATCTTTCACAATATGAAACTACAACTACCACGCATTTTTTTTTTCTTTTTGGAGGGCAATTGGGGTTAAGTAACTTGCCCAAGGTCACATGGCTAGTTTTTTGGTGTTAAGTGTCTGGGCCCTGGATCCGAACTCAGGTCCTACTGACTCCGGGACGGCACTCTACTCACTGCGCCACCTAACTGCCCCTACCACACATTTTTAATAATTTGTCAAATATCCTTTCACTGCCATACTTTTCCAACAAATTGTCTATGCCTACTATGCCACCATTTCTTTTTTTTTCCCAAATGCTTTATTAACTTGTTTTACTTCATTAATTTCCACCAGTTTTTGTGTTACAAATTTTCTCCCTGTTTTCCCCTACCCACTTCCCCAAAATAGCAGTCCCCCAGGATATCCCCTCCTCTTATTTCCCAATTACATGTAAAATAGTATTAGTATATATATATATATATATATATATAAAACTTTGAATTCCAAATTCATTCCCTTCCTTCCTTGTCACCCACCCTTACTGGGAAGATAAGCAATTCAACAGATTGTACATGTGTAGCTACTGCAAAACATTACCATAGTAGATATATTGTAGAAGACGGATTATATTTCCCTCCCTCCTATCCCACATCCCACTTGTTCTATTCTTTACTTTGATCCTGTCCCTTTTCAAAAGTGAGTACTTCCAACTTCCCCCTCTTCAGCCTGCCCTCCCTTCCATCATCCCCCCTCATCTCCTTCCCCCCTACTCTCCTGTAGGCTGGGATACCTATTATTTAGTGTGTATGTCATTCCCTCCCTGAGCCAAATTCAATGAGAATAAGGTTGACCCATTCCCTTCTGCCTTCCTGTTCTTCCCCTCCATTGTAACAGTTTTCTCTTGCCTCTTTTATATGAAATAATTTACCCCATTCTATCTCTCCCCATCTCCTCTTACATTTCTCTCTTACCTCTTAATTTAACCTTTAAGTATCATCCTTCCTATTAAATTGGTCCTGTGCCCTCTATGTATACCTGTACACATATATACACATTCACATGTGTATTCATACAGCCATATACCCTCCTATATAGACATATATATGTACATATGTTTCTATTCCCTTCAACTATCCTTGTACTGAGAAAAGTTTCATAATTTACAATGATCATTTTTCCATGCAGGAATGTAGTTCAACTTTGATAAGTTCATAGTGATTTCTTTTCCCTGTTTACCTTCTCATGCTTCTCTTGCTTCCTGTATCTGAATGTCAAATTTTCTACTCTAGTTTTTTCTTCAAAAATGCTTGAAAGTCCTCTAATCCACTGAATGACCATATTTTCCCCTGAAACATGATACTCAGTTATGCTGGGTAGGTGATTCTTGGTTTTAATCCCTGCTCCTTTGCCCTCCAAAATATCACATAAGCTGCCAGATCCTGTGTTATCCTGATTATGTTTCCACAATATTCAAATTATTTCTTCCTGGCTGCTCTTTGATCTGGGAATTCCAGAAGCTGGCTATAATATTCCTGGGAGTTTTCTTTTTGGGATCTTTTTCAGGTTATTGGTGGCTTCTTTCAAACTCTATTTTGCCTTCTGGTTCTAAAACATCAGGGCAATTTTCCTTGAGAATTTCTTGGAGGATGATTTCTAGGTTCTTTGTTTGATCATGGCTTTCGGGCAGTCCAATAATTTTTAGATTGTCTCTCCTCGCTCTATTTTCCAGGTCAGTGGTTTTTCCCATGAGGTATTTCCCATTGCCTTCTACTCTTTCATTTGTTTGGATCTGCTTAAGAGCCTCTTGATTTCTCATACAGTCACTGGCTTCCCCTTTGTCCATTCTAAATTCCCAGGAAAGATTCTCCTCAGTGAGCCTTTGCGGTTCCTTGTTCACCTGGCAGACTCGGCTTCTTAAGGCGTTCCTCTCCCTGCCCTTTGGGCCTCCTTTGCTGCCTGGGTCAATCAGGCCGCTGCCTCTCTTTGCCACCATTTATTTACCTCCCATTCTCTTCTTACAAAAACAAAACCCACCCTTTTACCTTTATAGGGTAACGCAGTTGGCACCACCACAAGGATGAGGCCCTAAGAGCCCAGAAATCACCTCAGACAACAAATATGTTATTTCTAAGTGAAGCAGAGAAAGATGCCAGTCAAGGGCAACACATTCATAAAACAAAGTTTTTTTCTTTTTGGAGTGGGGGAAGGCAGGTCAATTGGGGTTAAGTGACTTGCCCAAAGTCATATGGCTAGTAAGTATTAAGTGTCTGAGGCCAGATTTGAACTCAGGTCCTCCTGACTCCAGGGCTGGTGCTCTATTCACTGTGCCATCCAGCCGCCCCAACCAACTCATTTATAAAACATTGTGGAGAAATACAGCAGCTTAAAAGCAAAATTATTGCATTAAATATAAAGCAATGGAAATGAAAATAAGTCTAAAGAAGCCTGATATGGGACCCAGATGAGGTACATCCTAATAATAGCACTTATAGACAAAACAGACAGAAGGACAACAAATGAACACAAACGGAACAAATCTGTCAGTATTTCCTTAAAGATCAAGTTGTATCGTTGGTGAAAAGATACCCCATTTGGACACTAAAATCAGTTCATAATGTGCCGTAAGAAGTAGAAATGACACTAAAGAAGATAAAGCTGGAAAGGCTGGGCTAAACCAAGCAAACACAGAGGAAATCTGTGTTGGAGGCAACATAATCTTGAAATAATTTTTCAGGGAAGGGAAAGATATATAAAGAATAGAAGGAAAAATGAGATGATACTTAAAAGGTGATTAAAACTCCTGACTGATATTCTATTTTCCAATCTTTATGATGGTCCACATGTATTTCAAGAACATCCTTGATAAAAATATGATAAGGAAACAGGAAGACTTTCTCAAATGATTCTCTACAGCAGACCACATCATTATAGTAATGCAACTAACTGAAGACTCAGAGAATATAGGATCCCATTGTGTATTACATTTTAATAAGCACTTGACTTGGTAGAAGCATAAAAGCATGAAAGTTCTGAGAACAGTCTCTCACTCAAATGTTAAAATCATACAAGAGTCCTTGATAAATGTAACTCAGAGAAAACACCATTTAACCATATTTTGGTAACTGCCAAATGAGGCATGAAAGAGAGAAATAAACACCCACTAAAGGTGTTCTACCATTCTCACAGAGGATATATTACAAGCCTCAAACAGAGGAGGGGTTCCCTGTAGATGGACTCCTTTTTTGCGGATGGTATCATGGTAACTACATTAATTCCCAGAATATCATAGTTGCCCAAACGACTGTTCAAGTGCCCAAGGTCATAAAGCTAGTAGAGGTAGGATTTGAAATCAGGTCTTTCAAATTTCAGCCTTCTATTCACTATATTCTCTCTCTATTTATTTATTAAATTCCAGCCTTCTATTTACTATATTTTATATCTATTTTTTTATTTTCATAATTTTATTTTTTAGTTTACATCATTCATTTCCATAAGATTTTGAGTTCTCCCCATTTTCCCCCTACCCACCACCCCAAAACAGCGTTCCCACTGAATATACACTCCTCTAATCTGCTCTCTCCCATATCTTCCCCCATCCTCCCTGTGACTTTTCAGTAAGGCACAGTGGATCTCTATGCCCCAGTACCTATATATCTTATTTCCCAGTTACATGTAAAATAATAATAACAATACATATTTTTAGACATTTGATTTTAAAACTTTGAATTCCAGATTCTTTCCCTTCCTTCCTTGTCATCCACCCTTGCTGGGAAGATAAACAATTCAATATAGGTTGTAAATGTGTAGCTATGCAAAACATTTCCATAGTGGATATATTGTGAAAGACTGACTATATTTCCCTCCATCCTATCCCACCCCCACTTGTTCTATTCTCTACTTTGATCCTGTCCCTTTTCAAAAGTGGGTGCTTCCAAATTCCCCACCCCCTCCCAGCCTGCCCTCCCTTCCATCATCCCCTTCCCCTCTACTCTCCTGTAGGGTGAGATACTCTATTTAGTGTGTATGTCATTCCCCCTCTAAGCCAAACTCAATGAGAATAAGGTTGACCCATTCCCTTCTGCCTTCCTGTTCTTCCCCTCCGTTGTAACAGTTTTCTCTTGCCTCTTTTATATGAAATAATTTACCCTATTCTATCTCTCCCCATCTCCTCTCATTATATTCCTCTCTCACCTCTTTAATTTCACCTTTTAAGTACCATCCCTTCCTATTAAATTGGTCCTGTGCCCTCTATGTATACCTGTACACATATATACACACATTCACATATGTATTCATATGGCCATATACCCTCCTATCTAGACATATATATTTACATATATGTTTCTATTCCCTTCAACTATCCTCGCACTGAGAAAAGTTTCATAATTTACAATGATCGTTTTTCCATGTAGGAATATAAATAGTTCAACTTGTTAAGTTCCTTATAATTTTTTTTCCCTGCTTACCTTCTCAAGCTTCTCTTGCTACTTCTATCTGAATGTCAAATTTCCTATTCAACTCTGGTTTTTTCCTCAAGAATGCTTGAAAATTGGGGCGGCTAGGTGGCGCAGTGAATAGAGCGTGGGCCCTGGAGTCAGAAGGACCTGAGTTCGGAGCCGGCCTCAGACACTTAACCCACACAAACAAAAAAAAAAACCTAGCCGTGTAACCTTGGGCAAGTTACTTAACCCCAACTGCCCTAAAGGGGCGGCTAGGAGGCGCAGTGAGTAAGAGCGCCGGCCTCGGAGTTGGGATGATCCGAGATCAAATCCGGCCTCAGAAAATGAGCACCCACACATAAATAATGACTAGCCGTGTAACCTTGAGCAAGTTACTTAACCCCAATTGCTTTAAAAAAAAAAAAAGAATGCTTGAAAGTCCTCTATTCCATTGAATGACCATATTTTCCCCTGAAACATGATACTCAGTTTTGCTGGCTAAGTGAGTCTTGGTTTTAATACCAGATCCTTTGCCCTCCAGAATATCATATTCCAAGCCCTTCAATCCCTCAGTGTAGAAACTACCAGATCCTGTGTTCTCCTGATTGTGTTTCCACAATATTGAAACTGTTTCTTTCTGGCTGCTTGTAATATTCTCTCTTTGATCTGGGAATTTTGGAACCTGGATATAATATTCCTGGGAGTTTTCTTTTTGGGATCTTTTCCAAGAGGTGATCAGTGGATTCTTTCAACCTCTATTTTGCACTCTGGTTCTAAAACATCAGGGCAATTTTCCTTGAGAATTTCTTGGAGGATGATTTCTAGGTTCTTTTTAATGATGGCTTTCAGGTAGTCCAATAATTTTTAAATTCTCTCTCCTGGATCTATTTTCCAGGTGAGTGGTTTTTCCCATGAGATATTTCACACTGCCTTCTATTTTTTCATTTGTTTGGATCTGTTTAATAGTATCTTGATTTCTCATAAAATCACTAGCTTCCATTTGCTCCAATCTAATTCTGAAGGAATGATTCTCTTCAGTGAGCTTTTGAGATTCTTTTTTCATCTGGTAAATTTGGCTTTTTAAGGCATTCTTCTCCTCATTGCCTTTTTGAGCCTCTTTTGCCATTTGAGTTAGTCTACTTTTTAAGGTGTTATTTTCCTCAGTCAGGTTGTTGACTCTCTTCATAATTTTCTTGCATCATTCTCATTTCTCTTCCCAATTTTTCCTCTTCTTCTCTTACTTGGTTTTCAAAATCCTTCTTACACTCCTCTATGGCCTGTAACCAGTTCATATTTTTCTTGGAAGCTTTTGGTGCAGGAGTTCTTTGTTTCATGCTTTGATCCTTTTTGTGCCCCAAACAGGAGTCTAATGATGGTTTGCTCTGCTTGCTCATGTTGCCTCTCAATTACTTGACTTTTGAGCTTTTTGCCACAGTAGAACTCTGCTTCCAGAGAGGAGAGCTTTGTCCCAAATTGGTGGGGTTTTCACAGCTGCTGGAGTTATTAGTTGGCTGCCCTTTCTGAAGCCTCCACACGCTCTGGCAAACTAGTCACACACCCAAGGAACTCTACCCTAGAGAGTGATCCAGATCCAAGCAGTTAAAGCAAGAGCGATTACCCCTCAGACTCGTTGCTTTGTCCTCCTACAATCTGCAGCCCAGTTGCTCTGAAGCATCCATGAGGTGGTGGCTGCACGGCTGCCACAGCCATGCCTCAGCTGCCTACACTGACCTCTCACTTTGTCTTTGGCATCTATGGGTTGATAATTCTGGAAACTGCTACAGCTGCTGGGGATCTGAAGTCCCTCCAGCTGGTGGCTGGTCAGGCCTCCCTGAGGCTCACTTGGTGCTGGGCTTGGCTCCCAGAGCGCTGTGCCAGCCCCTTTCTGCTGGCCTGCCTTCAGTGGTAGGTTAGCTTCTTTCTGTCATTTTGTGGGTTCTGAAGTCCTGTTTCTACTCCATCCCCCCTATTCTATAGCTATTTGTACATAAATCTATATCATGCTGCCTCATGTTCATATATCTGGTATGAGTACTACCAAAAGTCAGTTACAGTTGGTCCCAGAACTCCCAAGTGTTAGGGGGTAGGCTGGATTTAATTTGTGAAATTATACAATTATGAGTGATCCTATGGACAATGGGACAACACATGATGTGAGCAACTGTGCTGCAGCACATTTTTAAAGATGACCTATCCTCATGCTAACATGCTATAATGAATGGCATATAAAGGTCTAAGGGAGAAATCTAGGATAAAGGAGATGTGGTCACATAACATGACCAAGTAAAAAATATGGACAGCTTGAGTGCTCTACTGGCACCCCTTAAATGCAAAAGGTCAGCTTCCAGCACTTGGTTGGATTCACTGTAGAGATCTACATAAGAAAATGGGCAAAAATCACACACAATTAAAAGGTATAGACAGGCTATCATCTGTACAGAGGGAGGGAATATTCATTATGAAGAACTCAATCACTGAAATACTCGAGTTGTATGGTTTGCAAAAATACTTTTCTCACAACAACCCTGAGGTAGAAGTACAAGTATCATCTATATGATAGAGAAAAAAAACCGAGCAACTGTTACTTGTCTGTGACTCCAGAGCTACTAAGTGTCTACGGCGAGATTTAAAAACATGCTTTCTGACTCCCAAGTCTAGCATGCTATCTAACACACTACAAAGTTTCTTGTAAACCTCTGAAATTGGTTTTTGTCCCTCAAATAAATTCAGTAAAACTGCACTTAAACTGTACTCACCTTCAGTATTTATTGTCTTTAAGGTTTCAGTGGCATCTGACACTTCTGACCATCGATTTCTTCAAAAAGTATTTCCCCTGGATTTTGAACAGCTAACTAAAGCTTCAAACCTGATGATTTAAATTGAACTCATTGTGTCCCCCTTATCAAAATCAGCCCTTCTCCCAATTTGTCACTGAAACCAGTCATTCTCTCAGCTACCTATATTTGAAATCTCAGTCATCTTGGACTCTTCCCTCTCATTCATTCCTCTCTATCAATTAAGTTAGCAAGACCTGTTATTTCTTAATAATAGCTAACATTAATGTTATGCTTGCTATGTGCCAAAAGTATTTTGCAAACCATATAACCCTTGAATATTTCAGTGATTGAGCTCATCAGTATGAATATTCCCTCCCTCAGTACATTATAGCCTATCTACACCTTCTCATTTTGTGTGATTTTTGCCCATTTTCCTACATAGATCTCCACAGTGAATCCAACCAAGTGCTGGAAGCTGTCCTTTTGCATTTAGGAGGTGCCAGTAGAGCATTCAAGCTGTCCATCTTTTTTACTTGGTTATGTTATCTGATTACATCTCTATTTATATTTAAATACCTTTTCAAGGATTTCCTCCCTTACTATGGGTTAAGTGCTCTACAATTATTATCTCAGTTGATTCTCATAACAACGGTGGGAGGTGCTATGCATTATCCCTTTTTGCAGGAGAGGAAGCTGGGGCAAAGAGAGGTTTAAGTGACTTGCCCAGGGTCATTCAGCTAGTAAGTGTCTCAAATATCTGATCTGATTCACTCCATTTCACTTGGCCAATCAGTCATCATATCTTATAAATTTTTCCTGAGAACGTGTCTCTTACCAACTGTTATTCCTGGTGTCATAACCCTAACCCATGTGTCTGAAATACAATAGCTTCTAAATTATCTCTCTCCTTCCTAATCTATCCTACTTGCCACTGCCAAACTCATCTTTTATAAAATTTGCTTTCATCATATCATTCCCCTGCTCAAAAATCTTTAATGACCTCCTATTTAAATAAAATTCTGTCTAACTCTGTTATCATATATTCAGCTCTGGCACGAAAGACTCTCCATCCTTCTTCAGACTTATTCTCTTACTACTGAATAAATGAAACAAATATTTGTTAAGCATTTACCATGAGCAATATATTATGCTAAGTTTTCTGCTCTGCCAGATGAGTCTCTCCATTATCTTCTGAGGACATTTTTTTTTATTACCATCTCTTTACAAATACTATTTTCACAGTGCTTGGCATATACTAGGCATTAATGTTTATTCCCTTTCCTTCCCCCTTAGGTAGCTTCCAAATGGAAAAGCTTTCCTCCTCTCTTCTGTCCATCCTTTCAAGAACCAGATAACTCTAACAAGAGTTTCATCAAACACTGTCGTCCACAATGACTTCCTCCCACCTTCTTTGAACTCCATGACAGTTCTTGTTTATGTCATTCTTTTGGACCTGTAGCTGTCCTGTACTGTTACTTAACTGCTGAATGCACATCTTGTCTTAGCTAAATGCTAAGACCTGGGAAGGCAGGGGCTATCTTATCTTTTCTTTGCACCCCCTTCACTTACAAGTATGCAGTAATCATTATTTGTTGAATGGGTAGTTTAAGAAGCACTGGACTGGATGTTTTCTAAAGTCTCTTTCAGGTATAAATCTGTGACCCTATGATTCTTTTGTTTGGGGCACTTCAAGCCCTAAATGTGTTTGCCCTCAATTCAGAGGGTAGTGAAATAGCCACTGTGAATTCTGATTAGCACCTTTTGTCTTTGTTGTGTATTTGTAACCATCATAATTCTATTTTGTTCTGTCTACTCTCTCTTTCTCTCAACTGGGCCTAAGTTATAATCAACATATCTTAGTGAATGGAAATGGAAAGATCTGTTCAGTAGCATACGCTCCTGACAAAGACTTGGGTTCCTCTATATAAAAGGTGAAGGAAAACTGATCACAAGGCAAAATGTCACACCAGACTAAGAGTTAGCCAGGAGCCCTGGACTCCAGGCTCTACTGTGATGTTCATTAGCACTGAAACTCTAGACATATCTAAACTACTGAGTTTCACTTTCCTCTTCAATAAGATTGACAACACTTGTACACATTACATGCCTTACAGAGTAGTTGGGAGGACCAAATGAGATAATGCATGCCAAAGTGATTTCAAAATGCAAAGTTACAAACATACAAAGTCATTACTTTTGTTACCATCACTTTCTGAACTACCAACCTCTCCCTGGAGGCCAAGTTAGGCTCAAAGGGCTTCTACCAACACAACACTGGTTTATGGAAAAGGAAATAACCAAAAAATGCTTATGCTTCTCTTCCTAGCATCCATGGCTTGGTGACTCTAAACCAGGTTCAGCAAGAAGCTCCAGAAATACCTTTTTAATAAGGTCTCTCATGGCTAGAAGTTTGCCTGTCTCAGATCCAACAAACAGGAGTTCTTGTTCCACAGTCTCTGCCGCAGAATTCCTAAAAACAGAAATTATCTCTGAGGGAAGATATCATGGTCTGAAAGAACTCAGAATTTTACTAAACAACTATCTGATGCAAAGTAGCTTCTAATGGCTACACATCTTCCCCCTGCCCATTCATGTAATATTAGTGATATATTAATATTATAAGACACAGTATAAAATCAATTCAAATGAAATTTAAAAGGGGAAAATGGAGACAAGTAGATCACTGACAGATGAACTTCTGATATTGTGGACCTTCTAGTCTTAGGTTAGCCATCAAGAAACTAAATTGGCAATAAGGAACCACATTTTCATAGCCTACTGTAATGGGGCCGCAGAAGTGGAAAAACACACAAAGAGATGAATAGTATATACAAAACCAGCTAATATTTAAAAAAATGTATCTCTCTCTAGATAGAGAGGGATATCTTAGAATTCTTAATTCACTTCAGGCCAAGAAACATCTCTCTGATGTGCAAAAAATGGATTCATCTATTAAAAAAAGAAAATGTGGCAATAGGGGAATTACCTTGCTCCAACGGAAATAGAAATAACACTGTCCAGGTTGAGTTTACACCACTGTTCCACATCGTGTGCAAAAGTTGCACTGAACATAGCTCTCCTGACCTTGTGAGATGTGCATGCCAGGAAAATGAAAGCCAGCTGGTCTCTGAAACCAGTCTTTCCGTCTTCAAACAATTTGTCGGATTCATCTACCACTAACCATTCCACACTATGAAATGATAAAACACACTTCTTGGTTAGTGAACTAAGAGGTGAAGTTACTTAATCTCAGTTTTTTCCTCTGTAAAATGCGGGTCTTAGACTAGAATCAGGGCTTCTTAAGGTTTGTCTACTCTTGACCCACAGTTTAAGAAGCATTGGACTAGATGACCTCTAAGGTCTTTTTCAGCTATAAATCTGTGACCCTATGATTCTTCTGCTTGAGGCACTTCAGGCTCTTTTAGATGGCACTGAAATAACCACTGAATCTTGATCATTACCCTTAAGTCTTTGTAACCATCACGATGCCATTTTGTTCTGTCCTGCTGTCTACTCTCTCCTTTTCCCAAATGGGACTGAGTTATGATTAATAGATTATCTTGTCTTTAATAATGGAACAAGTACTTGCACCTGCTACTGTGAGAACAAAGTAGATCTGAGGAAAAATCAGAGTGAACTGTCAGAGCAGAAGAGACCTTGGCAGTCATCTAGTCCAAAGACCCCCATTTCACAAAGAAGGAAGCTAAGATCACGTGATTCTGCCTAAGGACACAAAGACAGTGAGTGACAGAGCCAGGACTCAAAGGCATATTTTTTTGCTTCCAAACCCAGCATCCTTTCTGCTGCACTCCACTACCCCCAAATCAACAGAATACTGTTTTATCATGCAGGGAGGACATGTGACTTAGGGGAAAGAACAAGAGATGTGGTTTTAAGTCTCAGTCCTGCTACTTCTTGTGACCGTGGTCAAGGCCTTCCCCTTCTCTGGGTCTCAGTTTCTTCCTCCTAAAATGAGGCAGGTTGTACTTGATGATCTTCAAGGTCTGTTCCAGCTCTAAGTTTAAGATACTTTGAAAAGCAAACCAGAGCCTTTCCTATCTTACAGATATCTGCTAGGAAGTGGACAAATCCATGTGAGGAGAAATACGGGGGCAAGTGAACTCAGCTTAAGAATCAGTGGCCTCTCCTGTGACCAGTTAGTTGGGAAGTATTTGGTAATGGGCTTGATGAGATACATTATCCTTCATAATAATAACATAACAATTAAAAATGATAAAAAAAAACCAACATTAGCACTTTCAGAAAGAGAATAAGACAGAAAATTTCAAATAGCAGGAGGAATACCTGAGGATGGAAAATGATCATTTGAAAGAAACATACAACACCAAAAAGGACTCATTAACACACTCTGTATACATACTTTTTTAGATCTATTCCTGGAGGATCTTGTTTCAACAAATAAATTAGTCGATTTGGAGTAGTCACAAGAATATCTATAGGGAAAGCAAATAGAAACAAATAGAATCTAACCTCAGACTAAGAAATTTAATCACCTTGAATTTTCATGAGGATCTTGGGGGAAAAAAAATCAAACAATGAAATTAATAGGTTAACAGGCCAACAGACACCAAGTTCCTGTTCCATGGATCTCTATCCATAGTGGCTACATTTTAGCACACATACACTATCATGATGCCTTAGATGCTATAGCAAGAACACCCAGATGTGGCTGAGACTAGAATGCAGGTCTTTATGCTTAGGCCAGTGCTGTCTTCTAGGATTCTTCTGTACACAACTCGATTGTGTATGTAGGATCTCATTTACTGTCGTCTAGCATGATAATACCTTAAAAGAAAGAGTAAAAATCCCTTTCCTATTGCACACCCCCAAATAAATCTCTTACCAAATTTCTTAGCTGATTTAGGCCCAAACTTCTTGGCTGCCACAGCTGCCTTGTGTATCATATGTATTCTGAATCCTGTGCCCTCAGAGATTCTTACTAACTCTCGATGAGTCTGAAATAAAGATAAAGGCAGCACTAAGGCACTACAATAGACAATTATCTGCCCCACCAAAAAAGGTCCATCAGTCATATTCTTGTGAACCCCTTGGACAAAACCCTAATTGAACCTACAGACTAGTCAGGAATTTTAGCATTTGGGAATTCCAAAGTCCATTAGGGAAGGGAATTTCTTCCAGAACAGAAAGCTAGCTCTGAGGAATTAAAGACACTGCACAAAACTAATTCTCTGCAAACATCTGCGTGGTCCTGTGCAATTTCTAGACTGGAGCAATTTCAGCAGATACTTCACTTAAACATCAAAAATAGATGGGTTCCGGTGTGGCTAAATGGCTCCATGAATAAAGTACCGGCCCTAGAGTCAGGATGACCTGGGATAGGATCTAGCCTCAAACATTTGACACACACACACACACACACACAAAAACTAACCATGTGACCTTGGGCAAGTCACTTAACCCCAATTGCCCTATCCTCCCCACTCCAAAAAGCCAAAAAAAAAAAAAAAAAAAAAAAGATGAGTTCCTATACAATCCTATTTTTTCAAAATGAAGCAAAAGTTTCACTTTTGGGTGGAAATTTAAAGGTGTTTTAAATATCAGGGTAGCCCTTCATCTCAGAGAATTTTAAAAGCATTTCATAAATAACCAGGCAAAAAAAAATTTCTCTTTTAGGAAGAATTACAGAGAGGGTAAAAACTTGCTTTCATGCACTGTGAGTTACTCATATAGAACAGGAGGCCATTGAAAGAACAGAGAACACTAAGTTTTACAGGAACAATGGAGCAAACACTATAACTTGCTTTTGTGCCTTTGGATAATTATGTCCCTTCCTCTCTCTGGGCTTTAGTTTTCTTCTTTGTAGAATGAGGAAGTTGGATGTGATGACAATACATAGGGGATAATCAAACATTCTGCCCTCATAAGTTTTCTGTTTCTCCAAAGTAAGACCAATAAGAGAATGGCCAAAGACATAGTCTTCTAGGAAGAAAGTCTTACCTGACTGGCAAGTTCTCGTGTGGGTGAGATGATCAGTGCTCTGAAACCTTTATTTGTGGGTTGTTTCAGCTGCATTAAAATAGGAATGCTAAAAGCCAGGGTCTTTCCAGATCCAGTAGGAGCAGAAGCCAGCAGTTCACGACCCTAAAAACAAAAAATACACTGAGTACCATGAAAGCCAGAAAAAGATTTGCTAATTTTTTTATCTTTAAGGACAAGTTCAAATGCCACTTCCCTGGTCTGAAGAGATCCCTTTATTACTCTGAGTTCACAGAACTTCATTGGTGGTGGTCACAGTAATAGTAATAGCAGCTAGCATTTATATAGAACCTACTATGTGCCTGGTACTATCCTAAGAGCTTCACAAATACTATCTAATTATGATCATCACAACAACCGCAGGAGATAGGTACTATTATTACCCCCAATTTTACAGTTGTAGAAACTGAGGCAAATAGAGGTAGGTGACTTGTCCAAGGTCATACAACTAGTATGTGGAGGTGGGAGTTAAAAGTCAGGTTTTCCTGATTTAAGGCCTAGCATTCTATCCACGTGCCACCTCTACCTCTGTACCTCTGGCTGCTTGGTATTCCTCTCTGTATTTGTACACTAATTCTGTGCTATAATTATCTATGTGTATGCTAAATTGAAGCTCCTTGATTTCAGGGCTACTCTTATCCATCTCTGAATTCCTCTCATTGACTATCAAAGTTCCTTTGTAAGTATGCATTCAATAAATGTCTGTTGGATTGAGTGAAAGATGACTTTCAGATTCTAGTCAAATGTCAACAATCACCACAGAAATAAGACTAAAACTGTAGGTAACACTTCCAATCACAAGTTTTTTGAAATGTTTTCTACTGAACCGCAATATCTCTTCTCCAAACTTGTATCCTCTCATACTGTTCTCTTCATCCTGGCTCCACTAGATTGTTATGAAACTCCGTATTTTCACTTTTTGGCTTAAGGTTATTTCTGTTCCCTCAAAACACAAAATGTATAGCACCTAGCATAATTTATATTTGGTTAAGTAACAAATGAATAGTTCATAGCAAAACATCACTGCTAAAGCCAATTTTTGCTAATGGGTCAGAATGAGAGGAGAGATAATCAAAATAAATATAATCTATAAATCTCAATTTGCCCTTTGAATTAAATTTTCTATGCCAAACCTTTTACTCTAACAAAGTAGTAGAACCAATGGTTTCTGTCTTTACTCACCATCAGGTGGAAAATTTAATACATAAGGGGATACACAAAAATTAGGAGGCAAAAGGAAAAGAAAAAAGGGCCTGGGCCCTGAGTCTGATTAATTCAGAAATAGTAACACGGTTCTCATAAAGTCCTTGTAAATTTTCATACTTTTAGTAATTTGAGTTGTAAAAAGAATGGAAACAATCTCTAAGTGGCATTTTAAAAACACATTTCTTAAGACAACTACACGACATAATTATACAGAAATAATCTCTACCAAGCCACTTTACTCATCTGGTCCTCACAACATCTCTGGCAGGCAGACACATCTCTCCATTTTATTGGATGAGGAAACTAAGGCATGCGAGGTAAAGTAACTTGCCCAGGGTCACACTGCTATTAAGTCCAAGGCAGGATTTAAATCTGAGTTTTTCTGATTCTAGACCCAACACTTACTAGGTCACCTAGTTGTCTGATTCCATGAAAGCAAAAATAGTTACTGTGGACTTGAAGAGAAAGCATATTTTATGGCTAAATCCACAGTAGCCATGAGAATAAAATTAGCTTTTATTGTTGTTAGTTATTTATTACTAAAAATTTACACTGCAGAAAGCTTTAGTTAGTTTTTTTTTAAGATTAAAAAAATTTTTTTTAACTTTAAATTTTTTTGGAGGGAGAACGTAGGGCAGTTGGGGTTAAGTGACTTGCCCAAGGTCACACAGCTAGTTTTTTGTGTTAAGTGTCTGAAGCAGGATTTGAACTCAGGTCCTCCAGACTCTAGGGCTGGTGCTCTATTCACTGTGACACCTAGCCGCCCCCGAAAGCTTTAGTTTTTAGTTTTTAACAATTAAACAAAAGAGTTCAGAACTCATATCATAATATACTTCATGATGAACCCCTGCTCCTGCAATGTTTTCTGAGAGAATGAATATAATGATGAGATCCAAAGTAAGACAAGCAAAAAAAAAAAATTAGCGGGTACTAGAGGTTCCAAGGATGAGAAATAAAAAGTTTGAGATTCCCAATTCTGAGCACAGCTCCACTTAGCCTCAGTTGTACAGTCATTAAGTCCAGACAAGTAGACTCACATGAAGCATGACAGGAATTGCTTGCATTTGGATTGGTGTGGGGCTCTGGAAACCTGCATCTAAGATGTTCTGGAGTAGTCGAGAGTGGATATTATATTCCTGGTCAAGTTGCTGAAATGAAGCAATAGGTTCTGGAAGATCGGTTCCTTGGATGTGAATTTTGTGTTTATTTCGGAAACGGTTTATCTGCAAAATGAAGCCAAATGGTCTCTGTGAACAACAGCCAAAGATATTTTTAGGAGTAAAACACCTGGAGTGATACACCCTGTGATCAAATTGCCAGTGGTGAAACTTAGAGCACATTACAAGTGAGAAGATCTAAGGTGCTACAGCATATATTTGTTAAGCCCTTTAAGGAAAGTGGGGAAGAATGCATCTTAAGACCCTCTCAGAAGCCAAAGATCACCAGAGAGTGGCCAGCACTTGTCCATGTCTTTCTTATATTTAACCTTTTATTTCCTACTTTACCACTTCAAAATGTAAACTCTTGGACGAAAAATTTAGAGTACCAATCAGTCAATAAAACTTTATTAAGTACTAACTATATACTAACTCCTGTGATTGACATTAGGTGGTGATACAAATACAAAAGTAAGAGTCCCTGACCCCAAAAAGCTTACATTCTACTAGTGAGATATAACATGCTCAGATAACTTGTTGAAGGATCAATACCCCACCATGATATGGTGGAGAAGTGATACCTCTTGAGGAATATGGCATTTGAGCTGAAGCTGGAAAGGAGCTAGCAGTTCCAAGGAAGAGAGAAGGTGTATCACAGGCACAGGGGACAGAATGGAAAGGCACATAGATGGATGACAGAATGTCATGTATGGGAAACGGCAAATAAGCTTTACATGGAGCACTACAGACTGTAGGGGTAATGTATAATCAGTCAGAAAAAATAGGGCAGAGCTAGATTATGAAGAGATTTAAATGTCAAATAGAGGATTTTTGTGTTTTATCCTAGAAACAATGAGGAACCAATACAGTTTTTTTGTGCAGAGGAGTAGGGATGTCAGACCTATGATTTAGAAACATCGATTTGGCAGGTAGATGAAAGATGCATTTTTAAAGACACAGAAGAACAATTAGGAAACTACTGTCAAAGTGCAGGTGAGAGATAATGAGGACCTGAATCACTCTGGTTGTGATGTGAAGAGCTGTATATATTACAAATGAAGAAGTAGACAGACAATAGTTTGTGACTGAGAAGGATGATATGAGAAGGATGAGAGTGAAAAGTTGAGTTTAACTCCTAGATTTTGAATCTGAGTGGCTCAAAGAATAATAGTATTCTTGACAGAAATGGGGAAATGAGGAAAAGAGATGGGCATAGGGAAAAAGATAATGAGTTCTTTTTTGGATAATGTTGAGATGGAGATGACTGTGAGACACTGAGATAGAGATGTAAAGCAGACAGCTGGATGTGCGGGATTGGAGCACAGAAGATTACTGGATATGTGTATTTGGGAGCAGCATGCACCGAAATTATAGCTGAATTCATGAGGTCTGATGAAATCACTTAAAGAGCTCAAAAAGAGCAGAAGGCCCAAGGCATAGCTCTGGGTACATCCACGTGTGGGGGAGGGTTATGGATGATGAACTTGCAAAGAAGACTAACAGGTAGAATGAACAGTGTCACAGAAATCCAGGGAAGGGAAAGTAACAGAAGGAGAGAGTGGTCAACAGTGTCAAATCCTACAGAGAGGTCTAGGATGGGGAAACAAGAAAAGGTCACTGGATTTATCAGTAAAGAGATTAACTGGTGAGCTTTCAGAGAGCAGTGAGGATGAAAGCCAGATTGTAAGAAGTTGACAGATGAGAGGGAGGTGAAAAAGTAGAAGAAATGAATACAAAGAGCTTTTCCTATAAGTTTTGCTATAGGATGATAACCTGAGGGAATGATGGAATTCAGTGATCACTGGTTCTCTGTGCTACACTAAGCACAATTCCAGGTTCAATATATAAGTCCTCTACCCTGTCAAAATTTAGCATGGGTTCTTGTGACATTCCACCCCTTGACAACCTGTAGGTCACTCTAGAAACAAACCAGCCTCTCTCCTACTCCCATTTCAAACCTGTACTGACAAAGCTGGAAACCACAGTCAGTAAAGCAGATTTTTTTCCTTCTATTTGTGATTTCTCTCTTTTTATCCCTTCCCCCCCATTTAAAAATGAATGACTTAAGGAACAGGTGAAACAATCAAGTTCCCCAACTTCCTCTAACCCTGCCAAAAGCAGCCCCTCTGGACACGCCGAAGCAGCCGGGTAAGAGTGTGGCTCTTGCTGACGTCCTTACAGGAACGCAGGTTTCAGTGAAGAAAGATACTTTAGAAGTCACCAAATCTAACTCCCTTTCCTCATCTTACAAAAAAAAAAAGTGAATCTCAGTGAAGCACCCCAGGAATAAAATGACTAACCCAGGGTCACGTAGCGAGTGTCTGATGTGAGATTCAGATGCAAGTCTTCCTGACATTATGCCCAACTTATGCTCCATAGATGAAGAGAGGCTGAAGTAAATGAGGCTGCAGAATGAAAGGTAAAGGTAGGTAGGTGACTTTATGTGGAAGTGCTCAGGGGCAGTTAATGAGGTTACCACTGATGCTCAGCTGTTATGGCTATACTGGAAGGTGGAGGGGAGTCAGGGAGGTAAGACAGGAAGGTGTGCTACATTGTTATATGATGCGCACATCAGAGCAGAGTGCCTGGGTGTTTGTCGGGGGTGGGGGTGTGAGGTGAAGTGAAGAGGTAGTGGTGGAAGAGTTAGAATTAGAAGAATCAGCAGTCACTTGCTGTGGAATCAACCAATAAGCAACTTGAAAGCAAAAAGCCATAAAGGGCTACATGATATACTGAGAAGGACATGGTATTTATAGTCAAAAGGACCTGGATATGAATCTTGCCTCTGCCAGTATTACTTATATGACTTCTGGAAAGTGTATTCACCACTTTGGGCTTCAGCTTCTTCATCCATAAATTTATACTTTCATGGTACAATGTTAGGAGACTTGGTTTCAAATCCCAGCTCTGATGACTACTACCAGTGTGACTCTGGCCAAAACATTTAATGTCACTGGGCCTCAGTATTACAGATTAGGATCTGTAAAAGTGAAGAGATTGGATAAGATGGTTTCTGAGATCCCTTTCAGGTCTAGCTCCTATGATCCTATGGCTAGATGACATTTAAGGTACATCCAAATAGTAAATCTATGATTCTCCCACTTTAACAGTCTAGATTCAAATTTACCTCAATAGAAATTCAAGACTCCAAAATGATCCAACCAAGTCAAATGGGAAAAACAACGACGACGACGACAACAACATGAAATCAAGGAAAGATTCTCAGGTTTTTTGGTTTAACAAATTGCCTAACCTTTTGCTTTCGGAGCCGTTCCAATTTCTCTGCCGTTAGTTTATTTTCTTCTTTTCCTTTTTTCTCTTTAATCCTGGCTTCCAATGAGGACATCCATAGTATAGTTTCTTCTTCCTTGTTGGAACTGACTGAAATAGCTTCTAAGGTTCAAAAGAAAAAAAAAAATCTCGGGCATAACGTTCATCTTTCCCAGATAGTAAACTTGCACCTCCACATCTTTTGAAGATATTCTTTACTTTTTGTGTGTGTCCTGGACCCCTTGGACTAGTCTGGCGAAACCTATGGGCTCCTTCTCAGAATTATGTTTTTAAATAATTTAAGAAAAAGGTAAATTTGAGTTAGATATTAATTATAAAATAAATATGTAACTTTTTTCCCCACTCAAGTTCATGGACTCCCTGAAGCCTATCTGCAGTTCCTCCGGGGATTTGTGGATCCCAGATTAAATTTTAAATGCAATAGAAAATAGTACTAACCAGAAGCTTGTTTTTTCTTCTTCATGTTTTGTTTCTGCTTCTTTTCAATTCTATTATCCTCCTCACCTTCAGGTTTTTGCTGTACTCTCTCCTCTCCCTTAGACAGGGTATTATCCAAGGAGGTTCCATTTTCAGGTGGCGTAGATTTCTTGCTTCTAAAGAAGTTCAGTTCCTCTAATACCTCTGAGGAATCAAAGCCAAATTTCCTTTTTCCTAGCTGAGAACCAAATAATTTGAAATGAAACTGATTTATTGACTATTTTTCCCGTAATCAGAACTTGCAGTAGACCACATGTGCCCAGTATTTGTGTGCCTATTATAGGCAGAAAGGGAATAGATACTGAACTGAATATAAGAAGCAAACATTGTTCTATTTTGAGGGTGGATGGAAACAAGGGTATGATTCATAGTCCCTACTCAAAAACTTTCAATGACTCACTTTTCCAGTGAGTTTCATGAACCATAAGCAAAACAGCTTTGTCACTGTTCCTGAAAAGGGTCGTGTTAATAATGCATTCTCTTATGGCTTCATTCACCATCCCTGTAACTTTCTAAACCAAAATACCTCTCTCACTCCATAACTTGCTTATATATGCTTCTCCCTCTATTAAAATGTAAGCTCCTTGATGGCTGAAGCTGTCTTTTTTTTTTTTTATGTATCTACATTCCCAGCATATGGCCCAGAGTTTGGAACATGGCAAGTGCTTAAAAAATGCTTTTTCATTCATTCATTTCCTTATTCATTTATTCTACTCATCTGGCATCTAGCATATTACCTTGCACTTAATTTTTATGTGTCTTTCCCCCCCAGTTAGATTGCAGATTCCTTCCAGGATGTGATTCAACAGGCATTGCTTTCTAGTGTAAAGCCCTATTGCCATGGTCCATGGGGATATACAAG
Source organism: Gymnobelideus leadbeateri (assembly GCA_011680675.1). NCBI lineage: Eukaryota > Metazoa > Chordata > Mammalia > Diprotodontia > Petauridae > Gymnobelideus > Gymnobelideus leadbeateri. The sequence continues at coordinate 208,520 of WOXC01009937.1, forward strand.
GAGGTCAGAGTCCCTGCTCTTAAGTGGTCTGCTGAAGTGTCAAGACACAAACACACAAAGAGCTGAACAAAAAAGAGATGGGTTCAACGGCAAGGCAAATCCAAACTCCCGTCTACAACACTCCTCCGTCTATCAGAGAGGGTGCCACTGTCAGCCCTTCTTTCTAAGACACGTGTTTAGACCTCTAGTTGTATTGGCCGTCTTTCCACGGACACTAAATCTACTTCCTTCTGAAAGCCTGGAGGGCAAAGCTTGAACACAAAACTTCAGATGCTTCACTGACCAAGGCAGGAGAGACACAAGACATAACGTAGCTAGTTAGAAAACGAATAGTACAGAGGTAGGGCCGAGCCTGGGGGCGAGTTCGGGGAGCCAGAGCTACCCAGATCGAATGTGTCCCCGACAGTGCCCCAAGATCCGGTGCTGGTGGACGCACGCATCCAGCAGGGTTGTAGCCCGTTCTCTTTTCCTCCCCCGCCCTCACCTGGAATCGAGCCGCGTCCGCCGGGAAGCGCCTCAGATCGAACTTGGCTCCAGCGCCGAGCCGACGGAACAGATCGTGAGCATCCATGTCTAACCAGCAGGCCTAGCGGCGGAGGAGCGCAAGCGCACAGCCGCCCCTCTCAGCGTGCGGTGGTGGGGTGGGAGGGAACCGGAAAGGAAGAGGGCGGAAATGACGAGAGGCGGAAGTGACAACGATTACATTACGTGATGTTCCAGGCCCAGCCATCCTCTTGGGAGTAGTAGTATCCTAGAGAGGGACTATAGATTTAGAAGTTAAATTAGTCAATTAGAATCTAATCAATATTCAATGTTTGTTTTTAAAAGGCTCCTTTAAGGTTTATTGTATGGCTCAGTTTTAAGTCAGCAGAGGCAATAACTTTATGCGTGAACATTTTTTCAGACTTCCGAGAAGTAATTGAGGTATGGGCAATGGCCACGGTCATTGCATTAAAATATAAATAAAAAGAAGTGGAAGGATCTAAGAGTTCATTCTTAACCTTTTTTTTTCAATCAATGAAAATACGCCTTCTCTCCCTCCTCTTTTTCCTCCACTGAGAAAGAATATAAAACAAAACAAAATCCCTGTTAGAATTAATGTATTGTCAAGCAAAACATCCTTCCATTGGCCACGTCCGAAAGAAGTATGTCTAAATCTGCACCCTGAGTACACCACCTGTCAGGGTGTTTTTCATCATGAGTCCTTTGGAATCTGATACTTAAAGTCTTTTCATGTTGTTTGTCTTTACAAATATGCTTATAATATAACTTATTTTCCTGGTTCTGTTTACCTACATCGGTTCATACAAATCTCAGATTTCTCTGAAATCATCCTTCTCATCATTTGTTACAGCACAATAGAATTCCCTCACATTCCTGTATGATAACTTGTTGGATCATTTTCAGTGATAAACACCCCCTCAAGTTTTCAATTCTTTGTCACTGCCAACAGAGCTGTTAGAAATATTTTGAACAAATGCATTCTTTTCCTCTTCAATGTTTTTGGGGTAAGAACCTAATTCACAGGATAAAATGTTTAATTTTCATTATGTAAAATTAAAAAGGTTTTGTGCTTCCACAACCAAAACAGCTAAAATAAAAAAGAATAGCAGGAAGCTGGGAGAAAATTCTTTGCAGTAAGTTTCTCTGCTAAAAGTCTCATTTCTCAAATACATAGAGAACTGAGCCAAGTTTATAAGACTAAGAACCATTCTCTGACTGATAAATGGTCAAAGGGTATGCATGAATATGCAGTTTTCAGAGGAAGAAATCAAATCTATCAACAGCCATATGAAAAAGTGCTCTAAGTCACTAAAAGTAGAGCAATTAAAAATAAAAGAACCCTGAGGTACTATCTATCAGATTGGCTAAAATGACCAAAAAAAAAAAAATGACAAATGCTGGGGGGGATGTGGGAAAATACACTAGTACAGTGTTGATAGAGCTGTGAACTAATCCAACCATTCTGGAAGCACAATGCCCAAAAGGCAATTAAACTATTCTTACCCTTTGGTCCAGCTACTAGGGCTTTATTGACCCCGGTACTAGGGCTGTATCACAAGGAAATCAAAATAAGGAAAAGGATTCACAAGTGCAAAAATATTTATAATAGCTCCTTTTGTGATGGTGGTAACAAAAAAATTGAAAAGCTTGTCTGTAATTCTTTCTGGCCCTTTAAAAAAATGTTTCAATAATCTTTTTTTCATTCTTTTTTTTGGGCCACCTTTTTCTATCCTTCCTCTCCTCTGCTGCACCTCCTACTCCATCCCAGGGAGAAGCAACCCTTGTCCCAAAGCCCCAGTTGTAAAGGGCTCTTTCCTTTATGGTGGATATGAATGCCCTGCCCTGAGTGAGGTTCCTGGTGAGTTGTTAGAGAGGCAAGAGACTTCCAGCCTTCACCAGTCTTCCCTTTGGGACTTTTCAAGGCCAGTTGGTTTTGAGACTCTTAGAGCACCAGTCTTCTTCAGGAAGTGAGTTAAGAGAAGGAAGATGGAAAAGACCAGCTCCATTTAAAATAAAAAGGGCAACTCTTGGGCCTTTTAAAAGAGCTAATGTAGAAGAGCTTGGGCAAAAGATCTGGATAGACAGACTCTGTCTGGACAGCCCAGAAAAGCAAAACCTTATCCTTGGTTTGGGAACCTGAGCCCTTTATGGAGAGAGAGGGACAGGCAGTTCTTAGTAGCCACCCCCTATGGGTCTTATTTCAACAACTCAGCATACATTTGTCAAAGCTCCTACAATGTGCCAGGCACCAAGCGAGGCACTGGGAGTCTAAAGATGAGAGACGACCAAGCCCCTGACTGAAAGGAACTTCTAGCCTACCAGCTCCTAGTGAAGAAGAATAAAGCAGGGCCGGAGATCACACACCCCGGCCTACCTTTGAAACTTGGAGCAGGATTTGTGCCACATTTCTTGGTGCTTTGTACTTGCTGTCAATCAGCATTCTTGTTCTTTATAAGCCTTAGTGGCAGGCTCATCTGTTGTTTACCACTGGGGAAGATTTTCTCACAGACTTGAGGTCACCTCTCAGCCAATACTCTCTGTTAGGCCTTTTGTAATGGGCCTCTTCCTCATGATCAGTCATGGGGAAGACCACCCTCTTTTCCTGGGGAAGAGAATAAATTCCTGTTCTTATCCTAAGAGATCTCTGTGTTCTTGATTAAATTTTGGATGAGGTTTTTCCATCACAAACATTAATAAGCATCTAGTTATGTGCCATGTGTTGTGCTAAGCACTGAGGATACAAATACAAAAAAGAAAGATAATCCCTCCCCTCAAGATGCTTATTGTGTAATAAGGGAAGCAAAATTTAATAGCCTTTTGGGCATTGCATTTGCAGAATGGTTGGATTAGTTCACAGCTCTAGCAACAGTGAACTAAGTGTATTTCCCCACATCCCCTCTAGCATGTGTCATTTCATTTTATTTATTTATAGGTATATTTATATTATGTTATATTGCATTATATTATTTATTTAATTTATTTATCTTTATAATAAAAGAAAGTTGAAAAGAGGGGAGGAATGACTTCACATGGATGCGTGGTGGTGAAATCAAAGAAGTCCAAGTGGGAATCCTGCCCCTGGAGGTAAATGACTTTTTCTAAGGCTTCACAGGAAGTGTCAGAGGTGAGATTTGAACTGTCTGACCCCAGAGCCACTGAGCTTTCCACTATACCAGATAATGAACAGCATTAAGTTATCAAGACCTAAGTTCAAGTCTTATCCCTGATGAATGCTGTGTGTGTGTGACCCTGGGCAAGTCACTTAGCCTCTCCATGTCCTAGATGACTCTCTAATAAGATTCTAGCTTATTGAACAGGTACTGACCTGCATGGGTGAAAGGCATTTCCTTACTGGAAGTTCCCTACAAGGAATAATTCCTAGATTCTGTTATAAAACAAAAAACAAAATGGCAAAGGATCTATAATTTTACCCACCAGTAATTTAGTAGAAGACAGGTATGATGGAATTGCTTGAAGTATTTGGAGGTTAAGTGGCATAGCCATTGTCTGAGATGTCAGAGATGGATTGTGAGCATAGGGTGGCTCCAAGCCCAGCATGCTGCCTGGACTTCTATAATAGTGCTATCTTAATTGCAGTATCTTGGCATTATACACTGTGTGACCTTGAGCAAATCCTTAATCTAACTACATCTATTACACGCTTAGATAGATAATAGTTCTAATTCATACAGTACTTTACAGTTTGTAAAACATTTGATCCTCTCTAAGACAACTCCAAAAGACTCATAATGGAAAATGCTATCCACATCCAGAGAAAGAACTTTGGAATCTGAATGCAGATGGAAGCATATCATTTGCTTTCCTTTTCTTTTGTTGTTTTGTTTTGTTTCTTCTTTCTCATGGTTCCTCTCATTAATTCTAATTCTTCACATCATGACTAATGTTAAAATATGTTTAATATGAATGTATAAGTAGAGCCTATATCAGATTGCATGCCATCTTGGGGAGGGGGAAGAAGAGGAAAGAGGAGAAAATGTAAAACTCAAAATCTTATGAAAGTGAATGTTGAAAACTAAAAATAAATTATATTTTAAAAAGGAAAAAAAAGAAATATCATTAGCCTCTCAGATTTCTAATAAAGGCTTATTTTTGGAAAAACAACAAAAACCCAAAACCAAAACCATTTGATCCTCACAAAACTCTATGAATTATCTGTAAGTATTGTTATTCACATCTTACAGATGAGAAAACTAGGTTTCAGAGAAGTTACATGACATGGTCCTTGGTTACAGAGGATCAGAACCCAAGTCTCCCTTCTCCCAGTGGGAATTTGGGATTTGTTCCATGATATCATAGCTGCCTCCTTGTGAAGGGTTTGGATTAAACCATTTGATGGTCCTTTCCAAATCTGGCATTTTAAGGTTCTTTGGACAGAGAAGCCACACCATATATGGAAAAGGTATGTTCTTAAATATTTCTTTATTTCTCCCTAAAGAAAACTAGAAATAGTGAGTGCTGAGTTTGGAGTCAAAGGAGCAGAGTTCAAATCCTCCGTCTGCTATTTATTTTTCATGAGATCACAAACAATTCACATAATTTTTCTGAGCTTCAGTTTTCTTTTCTTTAACATGAAGCAATTGGGGGCAGCTAGGTGGCTCTGTGAATAGAGCACCAGCCCTGGAGTCGGGAGGACCTGAGTTCAAATTTGGCCTTAGACACTTAACACTTACTAGCTGTGTGACCTTGGGCCAGTCACTTAACCCCAATTGCCCCCCCAAAAGCAAGCAAACAAAAAAAACCCACCACCACAACAACAACGAAACACAAAGCAATTGAACTAGGTGACTTCTATGATCCCTTCCAAATCCAAATCTATAATCCTGTGATTTATTTACAAGGGTGAAATAGTGCCTGACATCACAAGTGACAAGGTTCAAAGAATCTTATGCTTCTTTGAAACCTCACTGTGCTTAGACCAGTTGTTCATTCATATTTTCAGTCATATGAGACTCTTTGTGACCCCAGTTGGGGTATTCTTGGCAGACACTAGAGTCATTTGCCATTTCTTTCTCCAGCTTGTTTTACAGATGAGGAAACCAAGGCAAACATGGTTAAAGGACATGCTCAGGGTTACATAACTAATAAGTATCTAAGGCTAGATTTGAACTCAGAAAAGGAGTCTTTCTGAATTCAGGAACCTCCTAGCTTCCCCCCCCCCACCACATAGACTAAGTCGGGGGTGGGAAGCCTGGGACCTTGAGGCCACATGTGGCCTTCTACATCTTTGGTTGCAGTCTTTTGACTGATTCCAAGTCTTACAGAACAAAATTTTTGTTTTAAGGGGATTTGTTCTGTGAAGTTTGGATTTAGTCAAAGGACTGAACTTGAGAACCTAGAGGGCCACATGTGACTTCAAGGCCAAAGGTTCCCCACCCCTGGACCAAGTATTCTATTTCAAATTCTCAAGTCACTTAAACAAGATCCATTCAGTCATTCAACAAACATTTATTAAAAGTCTACTAGGTGCTGGGTACTGTGCTTCACATGAGGGATACAAAGACAGAAATAAAATTATCCCTGTTCTCAAGGAGTTTGTGTTTTTTTTTTCTTTTTGGAGGGGGGAAGGTGGGGCAACTGGGGTTAAGTGACTTGCCCAAGGTCACACAGCTAGTACACGTTAAGTGTCTGAGGTCAGATTTGAACTCAGGTTCTCCTTACTCCAGGGCCAGTGCTCTATTCACTGCACCACTCAGCCACCCCAGGTTTGTGTTCTTTTGAGAGAAAAGAACATGTACATAAGTTGAGTAAATACAAAAAGTATACCAAGTAATTTTATTAAGTTTTGGGGGGAGGGAGGACTAGCAACTAAGGCAATCAGTTTGCCTCTCATTTAGGAGGTAGTGCTTGAGCAAAGCTTTGAAAGAGGCAGAGATGGGAAGGATGGGTTCTCCAGGCATGAGACAAAGGTGAGGAAATTTGAGATGTATTATTATATATGCTGAACAGCAAGTGAGAACATTTTGGCTTATGCTTTAGAAATGTGAGACACAGTTCTCACATCTTCCCTTCTTAAATCAAAAGTTAACATATTCCAGGGGTGAAATTTTAACACAAGTGGTGAATATGACCTAGGTTCCTAAGGATCTGAGATCAGAGAATTGATAGGGACCCTCAAAATCCTCTTTTCCAATCCCCTTATTTCACAGTGATGAAATAAGGCCCAGGAAGATGATTTGCCCACAGTCACATAGGTAGTAAATAATTCTAAATGCTCAGCTCTATAAGCACAGAAGGGAAGGAACAGAACCTACCAATTGCAAATTGAAAAGACCAATGCTGACCTCAAGGTGGCGCTATAGAGTAACCCTAACAGTGTCTCGTAATTATCTGAGCAGAGAAGGACTGAGCAGGAAGCCTTCTAGATAAATAAGGATCTGATATAAACTGTGGGACTCTATGGACACACCTGTATCTTATGGAAATGCATTACTGAGTCATAGGATTATAGACTTAGGACTGGAAAGGGCCTTGGATATCATTCTTGTCTAATTCGCTCATCTGAGAGATGATGAACCTGACACCCAGAGAAGTTAACTGACTTGCCTAAGATTATACAAATAATGTCAAAGAGAGGATTTGGAATCTGGTCCCCTTTTTCCATTGTATCACGCTATTGTCTGGGTGACTCCCTCCACCCCCCATTGCCCCAGTTCCACCATTTGAAGGTACTAGAAATATAAGACCCAGAGGCATCTGGGGAAGTTGGCTCTTTCTGAGTAGGTTAAGTTGTCAGATTCCTAATTCACCTCAAAAAGTTCTATGAATCTGTGAGTTTACCACAGTCTTGGGTGAAATTGGAGCTCAATGAGAAGATATCAATGCCCATGGTTTGCAGAATCCCACAGTACCTTGCAGTACTTGCAGACATAATATTACAAGCTCAAAATAATAATAAAGGTGATGCTGATTATTGTAATGATGACATTAATCGTAATGGTTCCCATTTATTGTGACACAGAGCGGGGAACATACAGCCTATGAGCTCTATTGGTATTTAGGTAATGTCAAGGGAACCAGTGGCGGTTAAGTCAAGGAAAGGCAGAGTGGTGCAGTGGGAAGAGTTGCTGGATTCAAGTACAGATGTTCGCACTTACTCCTTGAAAGATGTTGGGCAAATGACAGCTTTTCTGGACTTTGATTTCCTCATCTATAAAAGGAGGGAGTTAGAGGAGATGGGCTTAAGATCCCTGCAACTTTGATCTATAATCCTATGACATAGGTAAGAGTTACACCACCCCTAGCTCCCATTTCAATAATTCAGCAAATATTTGTTAAATTCCTGCTATGTGCCAGGCACTGAGCTAGGCACTAGAAGTACAAATATAAAAGCTGTTCCAGCCCCTGCACTTATAACCTATTAGTTGAGATGTCTGGTTGAACTAATGATCTGAAGATAATCACTAAGTGGAAACATTAGGGAAATCCCTAAGTATGAATAATTCTACATTGCACCCCTCACCTTACACCACACAGAGGGACATCCAGACTTCTGCCCTTTTTTGGCAGGGGTTGGGGAGAATGGCTGGAGGTGGGAAAAAACAGAAGAAATACAGGAGCAAGGATGGGTGTGGTCAACAGCTAATAAGATTCTGCCTTTCAGTTCCATCAGAAGTCTTTATAGTATCAAAAAATCTAGTACTCGAAGGGAACTTAAGCTTTAATAGTTCAAAACTGCACTAAGACTTTTGGAATTTTCATTTCATTTTATGCTGAAAGGGATAAGAGACCATTTAGTTAGTACAATTCCCTTATTTTTAAAATGAGGAAACTGAGGCATAAAAAGATGAAGTGACCAGCTGTGGTCACACAGATTCAGTCATAGAACCAGATATTTTTTTTTTTTGGAGGACAATTGGGGGTAAGTAACTTGCCCAAGGTCACACGGCTAGGTTTTTGTTTGTGTGTGCGTTAAGTGTCTGAGGCCAGAACCGAACTCAGGTCCTTCTGACTCCAGGGCTGACGCTCTACGCACTGCACCACCTAGCCACCCCGAACCAGATCTTTTAACTAGAAGAAATCCTATACTCATTTCCACTGTAACATGCTGCCCTTCCCCTAGGGCATGATATGTTTTCTCAGGCACGGGAGTGGTAGTGTTCAGTCTTCTAATGATGAAAAGAAACAGCCCCAAGTAGAAAGAGATCTGGTCATGTATCACTTTTTCTCTAGCAGTTTTTGGACTTACATAATTCCCTCAAATTCTCTGCTCTCAAAAGCCTAGCTATGCTTAGCTACAAAGACACCCTGTCTCTTGAATAAACAAATCGGTACCTAAAAACAACCCTGGCTTTGTTGATCTTCTTTGGTCTTTAGTCTCTTTTTGGAAATTAATTTTCATAGGAGGGAAGTGGTAAAAGAATGTTCTACAGCCCTGTTTTGCAGGTGGGGGCTAGGCACATACTGCCTGCTTCTCCAATCTTTAACAATCAGTGGTCACCTGAATGTGGGACATCATGGTTTATATCAGTGGGGTAACTCAAATACAAATGGATCCCTGTGGCCCACATATTGGTTTAGAAAAACCACAGATTAATATTATTTATGTTTTATTATATTTTCATTTATTTTGTTAAACATTTTCCAGTTACATTTTAATCTGGTTTATTACACTAGGGAGTTTTATGGTCAGTTGTGACTTGTGGACAACATTTGACACCTCTGGTTTACCTGGTCTACATATAATTTATCTATGTGATTTCCCACTGTAGAAACATTTTCTATCACAACTGATTTTTCTCAAAAAGTTAATGATGATGATGATGATGATAGCATTTATAGAATACTTTAAGTTGGTAAAGGATTTTATCTCATTCTATCCTAAAAACAACCTTATGAAATGGATGCCATAATTAATCTCATTTTACAGATGAGGAAACTGAAGCTGACATGCTGACTTTCCCAGCATAGTAAATATCTGAGGCAGGATTAGGACTCACATCCTCCTGACTCCAAGTCAAGCACTCTATCCATGGTGCCACCTAAACAAATGAGAGTCAAAGAGAAAAAATGAACAATTTTGATACATAAAATTTTAGAAAAGTCTTTGTATAAATAAATAAGTCCAATGTAGCTAAGATTAAAGGGGAAATGGCCAACTGGGAAAAAAATCTTTTTAAGTTTCTCTGATAAAAACCTAATTTCCAAGATACATAAGTAACTGATTCAAATTTACAAGCCATTATAAATTATTTGACACTTGATAAATGGTCAAAGGATATGAATAGGCAATTCTCAAAGGACAACATCTAAGCTATCTATAGCTGTATGAAAAAAAAATGTCCAAATAGCTAATAATTAGAAAGTGAAATTAAAAATAACTTTGAGGTTCTATCTTTAAGATGGGTAAATGTGACAAAAAGGGAAAATGACAGATGTTGGAGGACTTCAGAAAAATAAACACTAAATATATGCACTATTGATGGAGCTGTGTCCAACCATTTATTTGGAACTATGCTTCCTAAAGTTGTTAAATTGTGTATACTCTTTGACAGAATAATATTATAACTAGGCCTATATTCCCAAAGAGATCAAAGAAAGAAGAAAATGTCTTATATGTACAAAATATTTATAGGAGCTCCCTCTTTTTTTTTTCTTTTTGGAGGGGGAAGGCAGGGTAATTGGGGTTAAGTGACTTGCCCAAGGTCACACAGCTAGTAAGTGTTAAGTGTCCGAGGCTGAATTTGAACTCAGGTCCTCCTGACTCCAGGGCAGGTGTTCTATTCAATGCACCACCTAGCCGCCCCAAGGAGCCCTTTTTGTAATAGAAAAGAACCAGAAATTAAGGAGGTATAGGGAATGTTGGGGAATAGCTGAGAAAATTATGGTATGCGGACATAATGGAATATTATTATGCTCTAAGAAATTATGAAAAAGTTTCAGAGAAATCTGGGCAGATTACATGAACTGATACAGAGTGAGGTGAGAGGAACTAGAACACCAGTGTATACTATAATATTAACATTATATAAACAGACAACTTTAAAAGACCAAAGAATTCTGATCAGTTATGATTCCAGAGTACCAATGATGAAGAATACTACCAACCTCTTGATGGTAGTAGATTATACAAATAATGAGACATGCATTTTTGGACATGGTCAATATGAGAATTTGTTTAGTTTGACTATGACTATTTTTTATAAATATTATTTCTTTATTTTTTTTCTGGGAAGGAAGAGAAAGGAATGGGAGGAATTAAAAGTGCTTAATAATTAAAAAACAACAACAACAAACCCCAAGAAATTCCCATTTAGTTCCTCTCCTACACAGAAACCTATTGAGGAAGTGAGAGTAGAGTTTCTAGGATCAACTTCTAGATCTAGTTCTAGAATCTCTCTTCAGGGAATCCTCAGTCTATTTGGGGAGAGTGAGAAATATCTCTTATTAGATCCCAGTCTTAAGAATTTGTTTAAATTCTAATGCTGTCTTATTTTATATTATGAGAGACAGTAGCATGGCTCAATGGATAAGGTGCTGGATCTGATAGTTAAAAAGATCTGGACTTATTTCTCATCTCTGCAAATTACTAACTGTGTGATGCAAGTCACAACCTCTTTGCACTTGAGTTTACTCATCTGTAAAATGGGAATAATAGTAGCCACCTTGCAAGATTGTTATGAGGCTCAAATGAGATCATCTACTCTATATAAATGGCAATTGTTCCTCACAAAATTTGACTGAAATCTTGGTCTCATTCAGACATATAAGGCTGAGTCTGTGCTGAATTATGATCAAGAAATAATAAATGATAGAATATTAGAGCTAGAAAAGAGCCTTCAATCCTAGCAAAATCACTTCTTGACCATCAGTGTGATGAGCATAGAAGAATCTGTAGAAGACCAACAAGAAGCATTTATTTAGTGCCAACTAAATGCCAGGCACTGTGCTAAGCACTAGGGATATAAAGAAAAGCAAAAGACAGTCTCTGACCTCAAGAAGCTCACAGTATAATGGGGGGGGGGGAGACAAAATGCAAACAATTATGTACAAACAAGATATTGACAGCATAAAATGGAGATGATCAACAGAGGGAAGGCACTAGAATTAAGAGGCATTTGGACAGGCTTCCTACAGAAGATGGGATTGGGGTTTAAAGGAAGTCAGGGAAGTCAAGAGGCAGAGTTGAGGAGAAACAGCATTCCAGGCATGGGGGCAGACAGTGAAAATGGCCAGAGTTGAATCTGGGTCACATGAGCAAAAAAATGGAAGATGAGACATTTTCTTTGATCCTCACAACCTCTCAAACCTCTCCAAAACAGAAATTATGCACAAAAGATAAAACAAGTTTAGCATCTCCATGGTCTAGGATACCCAGAATTCAAAAGAGTAAAAACTGACCAAAGAAACCAAAAATCAACCCATGTACTAGTGCCTACCCTGAGCTTATTCAGCACCCAATCCCCTTCCATTTTCTATGCTACTGGCAGTGAGACTATACTACTAAACCCAAAGATCCAACAAATTCAACCCCATAGCCTGGTTCCCCATCTCTCTTTTCAGTGATGTGGAGACCCTGGCTCTAGGCTGAGGAGATTTGCCAGACAGACAGTTAGCATGGCAATAGCACTCCAGGACTAACACCTCTGATGTGAGGGCTTGCTAAGCTCTTTACAGGGCTGTTGCATGCACCCTGGTGAAGTGTCTTGGCAAATGAGCTAAATGAGGTGGAGGGTAACCAACAGGCCTTAAACTTGTCAGTGAGTTAGGGGGATATCTACCCCAAGGATGTGAAGACTTCCCCAGAGGAATGGGTGGATGAGAACAGTTTGTTCCAATGGACATGGAGGTGGCTGAAGCAGGAGCTGTGGAATGCTTGGTCAGACATCAAAGATGCCAAGGTTATCCATTGCATCTCATGCCATTGCCAGTTGCCTTGACTTTTGTCCTGCCGCTGGACTCTGATGATTCAAGAAGAGAGAATGAGGTTGAAGACTTTGTGCAGCTCTGCCTCATATAAATCCAATTCATGGTCAAGTCAAAATGTCATCCCATGATGTCATTGTTCTTTTTAAAAAAATGAAGGACAAGCAAAAACAGCAACAAGCACTCCAGGGATGGAAGTTTGCCATGATTGTGACAGACCATTAGTATCGTGGCAGTCCTTCAAGAACAGAAGCTTGTTGAGGTCAGGACAGACAGTGCCACAATAGAGAATGGACTGTTATATAAAAAGACCTTTATGGGAAGCAGAAGGACAGATGGAAAGGGGTAGACATATCTGGGTATGAAATAGAACTCAATATTATGTCCCATTCCCCACTCCTTCCAGAGCCCTGGAGATCCAAAGAACAGAAATCAACCCTGTAGCACAAGGGTGGACAGCTCTATGAATTGCTGTTGAGGAACAGAAGAAGCCAAACAGGACACCAGAATACGACGCTGTGTGTGTGGGGTGGTGGTGGTATGCAACACTTTACTAAACCTGACCTAAAGAGCTCAACATCCAGCTGGGGACAGTTCTATTTACCTAAAAGTCAGTTGGGCAGAGACTTAGGCTGGTAAAACATGAATTTCCCAGAATGAGAGGAGGCTGACATGTTTGAGATTCAGCCTCCAAAGAAAGCACTATCAAAAGGGAGAGAGTCAGGAAGTAAGCAATAGTGGAAAATAAGGGGTAGGGGGAGAAAAAGGCTCAAGTTGGCAAAGATTTCAGGACAAAGAAAACCGAAAGACCTTGCACAAAGCAGTTAAATCAATAGGTAAAACATTAACAACAGAGGGAAACAGACCTCCAAAAATAGTAAACAGGGGCGGCTAGGTGGTGCAGTGAATAGAGCGCCGGCCCTGGAATCAGAAGGACCTGAGTTCGGAGCCAGCCTCCGACACTTAATCCACACAAACAAAAACCTAGCCGTGTAACCTTGGGCAAGTTACTTAACCCCAACTGCCCTAAAGGGGCGGCTAGGTGGCACAGTGAGTAAGAGCGTCGGCCTCGGAGTTGGGATGACCCGAGATCAGACCCGGCCTCAGAAAATGAGCACCCACGCATAAATAATGACTAGCCGTGTAACCTTGAGCAAGTTACTTAACCCCAATTGCTTTAAAAAAAAATAGTAAACAAATTTGGGCACCTATCAATAAATACTACAAAAACAAAGGAAAATGATCTAATACTTGATGAAACAGAGGACTCTATGAAATGTGAGGAGATCATGGAATCATAAGATGCTGTTCCTGAGTGGTTCAGAATAGAAATGAGAGCATGAAGGAGGAATTTGTGGCCTGCACAGGAAAAATATGGATAAATTAGAGAAACTGGAATCTGCAGGTGAGTCTAACCAAAGAAACAAAAGAAAGAACAATAAATTGGAAAAATATAGAAATGAAGGACAACCTAGAAGAAGAGAAGCAAAAATCAATATCACTAAGAGAAAATATGCTAAATATCCAAGCAAAACATATTGGTTTTGGAGACAGGATGTGTAGAGACAATCTAAGGATCATAGGTCTTTCAAAAGAATGTGACAGGACAAAAACAACCCCTTCATACTTCAATGAAGAAAATAATAGAAGAGAAGTGCCTAGAACTTCTAATGATAAAAAATGAAATTCTGACTGAAAGAATTCACAAATTGTTTCCAGGAAAAAAAAGCCTAAGGATGCAAACTCCAAGACATATAGTGGCTAAATTTAGCAATTTAATTCAGATACAACAAATTCTATAAGACATCAGGAGCTTTTCCAATACAAAGGAAAGAATTTTCAAATAACTCAAGATTATTTTGCACTCACCAGAAAAAGGAAGAGGGAATAGAAGGATGTATTCTAAAGAGCAATGGAGCTTAGGATGCAGCTTAGGATGACCTATCCAAATTTGAACTTAATCATTTGGAACAGAAGATGAACATTAAACAATAAAGAAGAGTTTGAAACATTCTTAGAAAGAAAATCAGAACTGAAGAGATTATTTGCCTCCCAAGTACACTAGCCAGCAGAAATTCAGGATGGTTGAATAAATACAGTAGCCAGGGAAAGCAACAGCAACAGAATGACATCAGAGACATCAGAATGATACCAATAAAAAACTTTCTAAATGTATAGACATTCCCTAATTGGTAAATGATCAAAAGATATGAATCATTAGTTTTCAGAGGAAGACATCAAAACTATCAATAACCACATGAAAAATGCTCTATATCACTAATAATTAGAAAAATGCAAATTAAAATACCTTGGGGCTACTACTCCACATCTGTTAGATTGGCAAGGATGACAAAAAAGAAAAATAACAAACTAAGCTAGCCATTTTGGAAAGCAATTTGGACCTTCACCCAAAAGGCTATTAAACTGTACATACCCTTTTACTGAGTGATATAATCACTAGGTTTATACCCCAAAGAGATCAAAGAAAGAGGAAAAGGGCCCACGTGTTCAAAAATATTTATAACAGGTCTTTTTGTGGTGGCAGGGGATTGGAAATTGAGGGGGTCCATCAATTGGGGAATGGCTAAACAAGCTATGGTATATGAATATGATGGAATACTGTTGCGCTCTAAGAAATGACAAAGGGGATGGTTTTAGTAAAACCTAAGAAGACTCATATGAACTGATGAGAAGTGAAGAAAGTAGAGTTAGAACAATTTATTTATTTGTTTTTGAGGGAGAAGGGGCATAATATTGCTAAATTTGCAGCTAAGTGACTTGCCCAAGGTCTAACAACTATCAAGTATCTCAAGTGTCTGAGATCAAATTTGAACTCAGGTCCTCCTGATTCCAGGGCTGATGCTCTATTCACTGTACCATCTAGCTGCCCCCAGAATAATTTATATATTAACAGCAATATTATAATCAGCTCTGAAAGACTTAGTAACTCTAATGAACACAATAAGCAACCATGATTCATGATAAAATGTGGTATTCACATCCAGAAAGTGAACTTATGGACTTGGAGAGCAGATTGTGGCATATTTTCTCCTATTCTCCCCCCCCCCCATCTTCTTGGAATATAGCTAATGTGGAGATTTGTTTCCCATGTCTATATACTATTGTAAAGGATTTTAATTTTTCTTGCGTTTTCAATGGATAGAGGAGAGGGAGGAGGGAGGGAGAGAATTTGGAACTGAAAATAAAGCAAAATTGAATTTTGAAAATAAATGTACACAAGGAAATGGGATGAAGACAGAAGTCCAATGGAAGTAATAGTGAATAGGTAGGCCTGGGACATTATGCATAGAACCTGGCATTTCATTTGCCAGGCAAATCAATGCTTTTTTTTGTGGGACTACATTACACAATGGGAGGGTACATGAAAGCAAGGTAGGGGAGCAGGGAAATAAAAAGAAATGTATGATGTGTCCAGGTCAAATTGTGGGCTAACAATGAAAAGATGGTAACTCCCATGGTCTCAGAAAGAGAAGAACCTGCAGGGGAGTAGGTAAAGAATAGGGGGAAAGGATTAAAAGGGGAGGAAAAGGATGGAGACATTGCTTGGTGGTGGGGAAGGGTTCCATTAATGAATGCTTCTATGAATGAAGAGAGATCTTTTGTTTAAGGAGATTGAGTGTGATCTTGGGGACTTGGTACTTAAAAAGATGACTCATCCTACCTTGGGAGGGGGGAGTTGGAACTCCTGGGGGGCAACTGGCATTGGGAGAATGGGAAAATATGGATGCAAGGAAGAGATTTTGAGGCAAATGGGGAAAAAAAAGCTAACTGGGAGACCACCAACCAGTGGTGGACTACATAACCAAGGAGGGTAGTGATGGGGGTCCTGCCATGGGGCATTCATTGTATTCTCTGACAGCTGTAAGAATTGGCAATGTTCTGGGAATGAGGCATAATGGAAAAGGAGAATCTGTGATGCAAACTCTATTAAGCAATAGCAGAAACTAGGGGAGAGCCCAGAATGGATACCTTGGACATTTTGATTACATAAGCAATATAGAGAATAGAGAGAGAGATTAGATAGTTGTAGGGGTCATGAACCAGAGAATGAGGGTCTAGACAGAAACAGAGATTGTATAAAGAAGAGAGTGTGAGAACTCATTTCTTGAAAGGGGCACAAAAATAAAATTTGAAAGAATAATGAACTAAAAAACTATTAAAGAGGAGGAGAGGAAGGGAAATCTGTTTGACTTAGGGGAAAAAAAACAGGTCAAAGTAGGAGAGAAGAAGGACCTAATAAGCAAAACCCCAAAGTGAAGGGGGTAATGAGCAAGAGGATCCAGTGGGAACAGGGCCACCTTAAAAAAGACTAAGCTACAGTAACTGAAGGAACATTGTACTGTGTTTATAGCAGAAGAGGGAGAAAAATCATGACCTGAAAAACTCCAATGTTAGAGATAAATGGAGGAAAACATAAACCTAATTCTTATAACTTTAAATATGAATGGATTAAACAGCCCAATAAAGTGAAAAAGAGCTACAAAATGGATAAGAAAACAAAACCTTACAATCTGTTGCTTACAAGAAACACATTTAAAAAACAAAGACATACCCAAAATAAAACTGAGGAGATTGAATTAATTTTTTTACTGTGCATCAAATAAATCCAAAATTTAGGAGTTCACAATCATGCTATTGACAAAGCAAAAACAAAAATTCAAAGAATTAAAAGGGATAAATAAAGAAACTACATTTTGCTGAAAGGAACCATAGACAACAAACCAACATCAATAATAAACTTATATGTTCCAAATACCTTAGAATTGAAATTCATAAAGGAATCATTATCTGAGCAACAAGAAGACATAGGGAGGAACACAATAATGAAAGGAGATCTCAATATCCCTTTCTCAGTTTTGAATAAGTATAATAGAAAGCTAAACAAAAAAGGAAAATATGGAAATAAGCAAATTGCTAAAGAAACTAGAGTTAAAAGACTCATTTTATCTTCAAAATGGAACTGCAAAAGGATATACATATTTCTGAGCATCACATGGTACTTTTACAAAAACGTACTAGGGCACAAAAATATTGCAAACAAATGTGAAAAGGCAGAAATAGCTAATATATCATCTGTAGACCATAATGCAGCTAAATATTGGTTCAGGGATTACATATCCCTAAAAACATACATCCACAAAATAGAAAAAGAGAGGCCTAATGAATTGAATATGCAAAAAAAAAATTAGAAAGCCAAAAAAATAAGCAAATGGGAAATAAGTACGTAAGAGGAGATCTTAAAAATAAGAGGGAAAATAGATAAATTAGAAAAGTTCTAAATGATTAATAAGAGGGTAGAAAATAAAATCAATAAAACAGCAAGTGAGGAAGGTGAAATCACAATAAAACCAGAAGAAATAAAAAGAATACCAGAACATATTATTCACAGTTACATGTTAGCAAAGAACCCAAAAGAAATAGAGAAATATCTTTAAGAATATAAAATATAGGGGCGGCTAGGTGGCACAGTGAGTAGAGCGCCGGCCCTGGAGTCAGAAGGACCTGAGTTCGGATCCGGCCTCAGACACTTAACACACACAAACAAAAACCTAGCTGTGTAACCTTGGGCAAGTTACTTAACCCCAATTGCCCTCCAAAAAGTAAAAAAAAAAAAAAGAATATAAAATATACACCATCAGAAAACCAATCTGAGTAAAAGAAATCGATCTAGTAAAGGAGCTATTAAAGAAAAATGAAACAAAGACAACTCCTGGTTCTGATGGATACACAATTAGTATCCATACTTTCTGAAAGATACAGACTGAGGACTGCTTTAGTTGCATCTCAGAAATTTTGGCATATTGTTTGAATTATTATAATTTTCTTTTACATAGTTATTAATTGTTTCCATGATTTTAACCCACTCATCTTTGGATCAAATTTCTCTGCTAAGGGTTTGATATTCAAGATATATATGTATATATACATAGTTAGTAAACACACACATATATGACTAATAGTATTCCTGATAGCTAAGTAGTCTATGGATATAAACAAACAGTTCTCAAAAGAAGTATTGCAAAGTATTTACAATCACATGAAAAAAATTCACAACCAAATTATTAATAAGAAGAGAAAACAGATCAAAACAAGCCTGAGGTTTCACTTTACACTTTACAAAAATGTAAAAAATGTCTATAGTTCCTGTTGGAAGTGTTGTGGAATGATAGGCACACTAATAAATTGTTGATGTAGCTATATAATAATTTTGGAAAACAATTTGGAATTATGCAAATGAATTGACCAAAATGTCCATATCCTTTGAGCCAGAGATTCCATTATTGGGCTTATACCTCAAGGAAGCCATTGATAAGAAGAAAATCCCCTATACTCCAAAATATTTATAGCAGTTCTTTTTGTTATAGTTAAGAATTGAAAACAAAGGAGATGCCCATTGATTAAGGAATGACTAAATAAATTATGTTACATGAATATAATGAAATATTACTGTGTTGTAAGAAATGATGTGTGATAAATACAGGGAAGCATGGCAAGATCTATGTGAACTAAGGCAGAATGAAGTAAGCAGAGCCAAGAAACTAATACACAGTAACTATAATAATGTAAATTAAAGAATACATGCCAAAAATGCAAAAGTGAATATAACAAGATTATAAAAATAAAATGGGACTAGAATTAAGATATATGAGAAGACATCCCCAACCCATTTCTTTATGGAGATGGGAGATTGAAACATGTTATATGTTATATATGTTTTTGGAATTTTTTCAATGTATCAATCAGTTGTGCTGATTTTGTTTTCTTCTCTAAAAAGTAATGTTTTAGAGAAGTAAAGTACTTCTCTAAAAGTAATGTTTCTTCTCTAAAAAGTAATAACAATCCCATGTTATATGGGATGGATCCTAGGGATGAGCAAGGGAAGAATATTTGGGATAATTGTGATGATGTAAGAAACAGAAGACATCAATAAAAGCTTTTTAATTAAAAAAGAAAAAGAAAAAGAAAAATGCCCAGAGTCAGGATATAGGGTGTCTTGTGTTTCTTCTAGAACTGAAGATCTTTATAAAGGAAATAGACAACTCTCAGGTTATTTTAAATTTCCTTAATTTCCTATTTCCTTAAAATTGCCTTAAATCAGGGGGCTAGACTAATTTAATTTAATTCAATTCAACAAACATTGAATAAATGCGTACACTGTTCAAGGTACTATCTTGGATGCTGAACTGCCCTCAAGGAGCTTTTGTTCTACTGTGGGAATACAACATGAATACAGCTAAGTAAAAACAAATTAGTTTCAAAATAATGTAATTTCAAGAGGGAGAGAGCCCTAACAGTTGGGGCTATCAAGAAAAGTCTAGTTTAAAAGATAACATCTGAATTGTGCTCTAAAGGATATCTAAAGCTCTAAGATTCAAGTCCCCTTCAGCCCTCTGATTCTAGGAGTTTATCATTCTAGGAATTTGATGCTATTACTCTGTGATTGCATGATTCCACTATTTTGAATCTATGATTGTACTATTCTTTGAATCTATGACGCTCTGATTCTATGAGTCTGAATCCATAAGGACGCGTGGCAATCATACGACTGTTGTACCTAATTTAGGATGTGTGACTCACCAGGCCCTTGCACAAGTCACATGGCTTCTTGGTATCTTACTTTCCCGACTTGTAAAATGGGCAGAATGTACCCCACCCACCTTAGTGGGGTGGCATGGGCATTGTCTTACATAGATGCTGTGAATATTCTCTATAGATGTCAAGCCAATGTCAGCAAGACTCCACCAAGCAGGAAATGACAATTGGAGTTCTTCCTCCACCATTTTTCATAACAGGGAGGAAGACACACAGAAAACCATATGCAACTTAAATATGATATATAAATGTAAGTGATAATTATGACTATTGTTATTGTAACTACTATTTTTATTAACACTAGTAAATTGCAGTTAACATGATGAGCAACATTAGGCCATGGAGGGGGATTCTCTTTCTAGCTTGGCTCCATTGCTAGGTAAATGTCCTGGACTTCTGGGGAGCCCAGAAGACATTAAGGAGAATATATGGTGGAAGAAGATGATGGGAAACATAGTTTTCCTTAGTTTTAGATAAATAATGGAATCACAAAATGTTTGAGTCAGAAGGAACCTTAGAAATAAACTAGTTCAGGGGCTGACAAACTACAGTTGAGGGCTAAATCTAACCCACTTTCTGCATTTGTGAGGCCTACCTAAGAACATTTTTTTTTTACATTTAAAAATAAAGTTTTATTGTATTTAAAAATGTAAAAACTGTTTTCTTTTTAAAATATTTAAAAAATTTTAAACTTAAATCCAAAATGAGAAAAAACATTGCCACATACACAGCAGACCATAAGAGAGGATTTGATAAAAACCAATAAATTTCCATTTCAAGAAAACCTGAATAATTAATACTACACATTGCTTTCAAAGCTTTTCTTTGCTTCCTTGTTGTTTTTCTTTTGTTCTCTGCTGTGTACTATTTAGTTTATTTTTCCTACGCTCTCCTCCCTGCCGCCCCAACCCTAAAGAAGGCTACAATTAAGCATGAATATATATATATATATATATATATATATATGCACACACACATACACACATATACATAAATATCTGTAAACATACACATATATACACATCTACACTCTTTTTGTGAATCTCTCATTTTTATGTTTCCTAAAAACAACATATTATTGAATTCAAATTTTAAATTTGCTATATGTAAGACTGTACTACACTTATTTCCACCTGTCATCTGTTTCTCTGAAGGTGAATAGCATCTTGCTTCATATGTCCAAGTCCTTTCATATTTTTCTAAATCAATCAGCTCATAATTTCTTACACCACAGTGGTACTCCAACCCAATTGCATCCTATCTGAGAAATTGTCTGTGAAAAATTTCCCCCAATTTTCTTCATTCCTCTTATTCTTGTCTTTATTTTATGTACACAAGAAAATTTTAATTTAAAATAATTGAAATTTATCCTTTTTATACTTTAATAACACTCTCCCTTACAATATATTTTAAGGTCTAATACTGCTGAATCTATTTCCTCTACATCTTTTTTCCTGGTTTCTTTAAAGTTCCTGACCTTTTGCTTTTCCAAGTGAACTTTTAATTATTTTTTCTAAGTCAGTAAAATTTTTTTCCTGTAATTTAATTGGGATGACATTGAATAAATAGGTTAGTTAGGAAAAATGGTCATTTAAAAATTATATTTGTTTTACCTACCCATGAACAATAAATATTACTTCAATTATTTGTATAAAATATTTTGTTTATGTTATAGTTCATGTATCTGTTTTGTCATGTATACGTTCAGGTATTTTATACTGTCTAGGTATTTTAAATAATCTAAAACAACATTTAATAATAGTTCTGATGCATTAGTGTATTTTCTCTACTTTTCACTTTTGATTAAATCTATTTTAACTTTAACTTTGTCTGAGATCATAATCATTATCCCTGCTTTTTTTTTTTACATATTAAAACCCTTTATCTTTGTGTTTATCTCTCATGTTTATAATGTTTCCTAAAAACAACATATTGTTGAATTCAAATTTTTAATTTGCTATCCATTTGTTTTATGGGTAAATCTGTCCCATTTACATTCTAAGATACAATTGCTTGTGTATTTTCCTTCTTCCTATTTTTCCTCACTATCCTTCTTACCCTATTTACCCTATTCTGCCTCACTCCTCTGCTTTACTTCTATCCTCTACCTTGCCCTCTTATTCCTTAACCTACCCACCCCTCTAAATCCCTCCCTTATCCTCTCCCCCCACCCTCCCTCCACTCCCTCTTTCTCTCTTATTTCTTTCTGAATTTAGAAGACTTTTCTACACACACAGACACACACACACACACACACACACACATTGTTCCCTCTTCAACCCATTCCTCATAAAAGTAAGGTTCCAGCACTACCTGCCCTCTCCCCATCCTCTTTTGTATCAATTTCTCCTTTTATGCCTCATTTGTATGAGATAATTACTCCTTTTTATCTCTCCCAATTATTTTTTAGGATCACCCCATCATACTGAGCTTAGCCCATACCTTTTTTTCAAACTACCCAAATAAGAGGATAATCATAAGAGTACTGCTAGCATTTTCTCATATATAAAGTAAATAATTTGACCTTGTTGAGTCCCTTATAATTAGTTTTTAATGTTTACCTTATATTTCTCCTGGATGTTATATGTAGAATTTTCCCAAGAAGTCCTGGGGTTTTTATCACAAAAACCTGAAAATCTTTCAGTTTGTTAAATGTCCTTTTTTTTTCATACAGGATTATACTTATTTTTGCTGGGTAAGTTACCCTTGGTTGTTATCGCAGCTCTTCTGCCCTGTGGTAAAAGTAATTTTTTTAAATACACATTTGAAACATTTAATTTTAAAACTTCAAATTTCAGATCCATTCCCTTCCTCCCTTGTCATCCATTCCCTCTGGGAAGATAAGCAATTCAGTATATGTTGTACATGTATAGCTATGCAAAACATTACCATAGTAGATATATTGTAAAATGCTGACTATATTTCCCTCCCACCCATCCCACCCCCCACCTGGTCCATTCCCTACTTTGATCCTGTCCCTCTTCAAAAGTGGGTACTTCCAACCTTCCTTCCCCCTAGAATGCCCTCCCCTCCATCATCCCCCTTCTCATCCCCCTTCCCCCCACTCTCCTGCAGGGTGAGATATCCCATTTAGTATGTATGTGATTCTCTCCTTGAGCCAAATTCAATGAGAATATGGTTTTGCCTTTTTGCCTTCCTGTTCTTCCCCTCCCCTGCAACCACTTCCCCTTGCCTCTTCTACATGAGATAGTTTACCCTACCCTGTCTCTCCCCATCTCCTCTTGCCACTTTCCTCTCTCACCTCTTAACTTCACCTCTTAAGTATCATCCCTTCCCACCAAATTCAACCTGTGCCATCTATCCATGTATACCTGTAAACAGATATACACACATTCACATATGTATTCATATGCCCATATACCCTTCTTCAACTATTTTTATAATGGGGAAGGTTTCATCAGACACAGTTATTGTTTTTCCATGTAGGAATGTAAATAGTTCAACTTTGATAAGTTCCTTTTGATTTCTTTTCCCTGATTACCTTCTCAAGCATCTCTTGCTTCTTGTGTCTGAATGTCAAATTTTCTATTCAACTGGTTTTTTCATCAAGAATGCTTGAAAGTCCTCTATTCCACTGAATGACCATATTTTCCCCTGAAACAAAATACTGAGTTTTGCTGGGTAGGTGACCCTTGGCTTCAATCCCAGCTCTTTTGCCCTCTGGAATATCATATTCCATGCTCTTCGATCCCTCAGTGTAGAAGCTGCCAGGTCCTGGGCTATTCTGATTGTGTTTCTACAATATTGAAATTGTTTCTTCCTGGCTGCTTGTAGTATTTTCTCCTTGATCTGGGAGTTCTGGAGCCTGGCTATAATATTCCTAAGAGTTTTCTTTTTGGGATCTTTTTCAGGAGGTGATTGGTGGATTCTTTCAACCTCTATTTCCCCCACTGGGTCTAAAACATCAGGGCAATTTTCCTTGAGAATTTCTTTAAGGATGATTTCTAGGTTCTTTCTTTGATTGTGGCTTTCAGGTAGTCCAATAATTTTTAAATTATCTCTCCTGGATCTATTTTCCAGGTCAGTGGTTTTTCCCACGAGATATTTCACATTGCCTTCTATTCTTTCATTTGTTTGGATCTGCTTAACAGCATCTTGATTTCTCATAAAGTCACTAGCTTCCATTTGCTCCAATCTAATTCTGAAGGAATGATTCTCCTCAGTGAGCTTTTGAGATTCTTTTTCCATCTGGCAAATTTGGCTTTTAAGGCATTCTTCTCCTCATTGCCTTTTTGAGCCTCTTTTGCCATTTGAGTTAGTCTATTTTTTAAGGTGTTATTTTCCTCAGTCAGGCTGTTGACTGTCATTTCATACTTTTCTTGCATCTTTCTCATTTCTCTTCCCAATTTTTCCCCCATTTCTCTTGTCTGCTTCTTAAGGTCCTCTATGGCCTGTAGCCAGCTTGTATTTTCACTTGGGGCTTTTGGTGCAGGAGTTCTGACCTCAAAGTCCTTCTGTTCCATGCTTTGATCCTCATTGCCCCCAAAATAGGAGTCTAATGTTGCATTATTCTGTTTATTTTGTTTCCTTTGCCTAGGCATATGGCTCTTAATTACTTGATTTTGGGGCTTGTTGCCACAGTAGGACTCTGCCACCAGACAGGAGAGCTTCCGTCTTGAATGTTGGGGTCTTCACAACTTCCGGAGGTTGGGTGGCCTCTGTAAAGCCTCCACCCGCTCTGGCAAGTTGGATATCCACCCCAAACCTCCCCCCCCAGACCACAATCCAGATCCAGGGAGGTTAAAACAAGAGTGATTAACCCCCAGACTGATTGCTGGATCTCCCTACAGTTTGCCGGCCAGGAGCTAGAGCTGCCACTGATGCTGCAAAATGGCCTCTGTGTTGAGTTTCCTCAGCAGCTTTTCACCCCCAGGGGAGGAAGCCACGAGTTCCCCAAATACTGGTCCCAAAGTCCATAGGGCACTAACCTCTCATTTTGTCCTAGGCATATCTGTGCTGATAATTCTGGAATCGCCACAGCTCCTGGTGTTCTGGGGTCCCTTCAGCTGGCTGCTGGCCGGGTCGCCCTGGGGCTAAAACCGAGGCTCACTTGGGCTTGGCTCCCAGAGCACTGCGCTGGCTACTCCCTGCAGGGCTGCTGGGCTGTCCTTAGCAGGAGGTTAGCTTCTCTGTGTAGTTCTGTGGGTGCTGGGGCTCCAGATGCCCTTCAGAGTCCCATTTTACATTGTTTGGAAGTGGTGTGGGGCAGAGCACCTTGGAAGTTGTAAAAGTACTTTTTAATCAAATTGCTTACCATCTCAGAGAGGGAGGAGGTAAGGAAAAAATTTTGGAACTCAAAATTTAAAAAAAAGTTAAAATTGTCTTTACATACAATTGGGAAAAAATAAAATATTGTTTAAAAAAATTTAAAAAGCCATTCTCAGTTTGCCTGTCATACAAAAACAGGCAGTGGGAGAGTGGGTTTGGCCCTCAGGTCTCAATTTTCTGACCCCGGAGTCTGGATTCAAATCTGATCTTCTCATTTTACAGATAAGAAAACAAAGGCCTGGGGTGGCTAGGTGGTGCAGTGAATGGAGCACCTGCCCTGGAGTCAGGAGGACCTGAGTTCAAACCTGACCACAGATACTTAACACTTATTAGCCGAGTGACCTTGGGCAAGTCACTTGACCCCAATTGCCCTTGCCCTCCCCTCTCCAAAAAGCAAACAAAACAAAACAACAAAGGCCTCATGAAGTTGAAAATGGTTTTCTATGTGTATATATCATTAGTAGCATTATTAGGACAGAAATCCATCTCTTGGTCCAGTGTGGGCTTTTTTTTTTCCACTTTGTCCCAACTTTATATCCCCTTTCCTGCCACCAAACATTTGCAGTATCTGCCCCCTATGTCTGTCATTTTTTAGTTCAATTCAATTCAACAAACATTAACTAATCATCTCCTATGTTTGAGGCCCTAGGAAAGACACTGAAGATACAAAGACAAAAATTCTGGGGAGATACAATTGCACATGAATAAGTAAATGGAAAGTACACCCAGAGGGATACAATGTAATTTCCAGATGGAGAAATAACTGGGGAATTGAAACAGGCCTTGTGTAGGAGGCTGCACCACAGCTATGCTTTTAAGGAGCCTGGGGCAAAGGAAAAGGAAAGTAAAAGAATAAGCATTAATATAGTGCTTACTGTGTGCTAGGCACTATGGTAAGCTCTTTTACAAATATTATTTCCTTTGATCTTTACAACAACCCTGTCAAGTTAAGTGACTTGCCCAGAATCACAAAGCTACTGAGTATCTGAATCTGGATTTGAATTCAGATCCTTCTGATTCAGGAACAGTGCTCTCTATTCATTGTGCCACTAACTGCTGCTATAAGGTGGATATTAGGAGGGAATGCATTTGTAGCAGCAAACACCCCAACATCCCCAGGGTAGCTGCCAATATAGGTTCTTAGATCTGCTTTTCAAAAGGAAAGCAACTCAAAATGGGTTAACAAGCTTACTTTAATCAAACAAACATACATTACCTAGTTCAGGGGAAAAAAGTCAGCACCCCGAACTTCAGAGTTACAGAACTTACAGATCAGACAGGCTTCCAAACTGTCCCAACATTACATGCATCAATACCAAATCACAGTTACCAGAGAGGGAAGCATCAACATCTGGGTTTTCAAAGCCGGGGGGCTCTCAACAATGGCTTCCCAGAGTCTCATCTGGTCAAACCACACAACACTTCTCAAAGTGAGCCCCAAAGCAAAGCCTCTCCTCAGGGTTTATATAGCCTTCTCCTGGCTCAGAGAATGTAACAACCTTCTGGACCCACTGCCCAATCACAAAGTATCAAGGTATGGGCTTTCCTGAAAAACAAGCCTCCCACCACAGGTTCCAGGTGCACTTAAGCTAGGGGCAGGGAAGATCTTTAAATCTGCATTTCCATTACAGCATTCTAGACAATGGGGGAACCACTTATGTAAAAGCACAGATTTGAAAGAGAGAATATTGTGTGTGGAGGATAGCTAGCCAGTTTTACTAGAATGGAAAATGCACAAGGGTTCATAATATGAAATAATATAGCAAAGGGATGTGGGAACCAGGTTTGGAGGTATTTGTATTTAATCTTTTTTTTTTTTTTGGAGGAGGGGAAGCAGGACAATTGGGTTAAGCGACTTGCCCAAGGTCACATGGCTAGTAAGTGTTAAGTATCTGAGGCTGGATTTGAACTCAGGTCCTTCTGACTCCAGGGTCCATGCTCTATTCAATGGTACCACCTACCTGCCCCTTGTATATAATCTTTATTTGTGCCTTTCTACATTTTAATCTCCCATCAAAACTTAGCTTAGGTGCCACCTCCTCCATGAAGCCTCGAGTTGTTAGTTCTCTTTCCCTCCTCATAAGTCTCTCTCACTCACCCAAGTTGGAAATATAGTGGCCACTCAAGAGCCTGATCCCAATACTCATCATCAAAGGAGATTTAACCAGTTCCGTTTTTCTGAACTGGACTAGTTTACCCCTCTTTAAGCAGCTTAGTCACAGTCCACTCCTAGGGACTCACTATTTTGGTGCCAGACTTAATATAGATGTCCCAACAGCATTAACCCTACTGAATGCAGCTCAGAATTTTCAAATTCTAACCAGCCTCAGCCTCCCCAGCAGCAGGGACTACAGGCATACATCACCATGCCTGACTATCTCAAGTTATCTTCTATTTACTTATCTGTGTACATGTTGTCTCCTTCTGCTCCTTCAGGATAATGTAAACTCCTTGAAGATAGGGTTTATTTTTATTTGTTTATTTGTTTTATTTTTATTTTATTTATTTATTTGTTTTTATTTTTGCTTATTCATGCATTCATTCATACATTTATTTATTTATCTGTTTGTTTATTCATTTATCATAAATCATAAATATGATTTTATCAACAGGCCTAGCAGAAAACAAGCACTTTAAAAACTTTTTGTTCTTTTCTGATGGTTCTTTGGAAGCATTTGGTTTTCACAGGGAGCTCAAAGAATTGCTGGCACCAATGGATTTGTGGCCTCAACTCTGACCTGAGCTACACTGTCAGTTTTTTGGGACAGTCTCTTGAAATCCTCAGAGAGGAGCAGTCAGTCCTAGAACACAGATTATGCCTTTACTGAAGTTTGAGACTCTTAAATACCTTGAAAAACTGAGTGATCTAGACCAGTGGTATCAAATTTGAATAGAAATAGGAGCCCCTAAACCATACATAAGGATCCCTATGGCTCTATATTTAACTTGAAAACCACATACCAAAGTTTTCTATGTTCTATTATATTTTAATTAATTTTGTTAAATATTTCCCAATTACTTTATAATCTGGCTCTGGACACTCAAGTATGTTGCCCACAGCTGTATTTTGACACCTCTTGTCTAGACACAAATATTCCTAGGGAAATATTCCTTTGAAATACATGAGGACTTATAAGCACGAAGAGGAAGTCTATAGGTAAAGAATAGAATGAGAATCTTTTTATTTTTCTCATATTCCTGAGGATTCAGCACCGAACAGAGAGGTATGCTCTACCTGTGACTGAAGAGATAGCTATATGGAGGAGGAATCTGGCCAATGGAATGTCAGAGTTGGTCATGGTGTGCCCAGCTGCCTGATGAAAGAATCAGATGCCAATAAATTGCCTCATACCAAGAGTCAGAGCTAAGAGCCCCTTATAAAAAGGCCTCCTAGTCCTGTGCTCCTCACAGCATCTGTCTTCTCAAAGCCTTACTCCAGTCTACAAAAAGGGTGAGTTTCTCTGGGTTTCAAGAGTAGGGTGATGGGGTGGGGTGAAGGATTTTTCCAACTTGGTGGCAGAAAACTCTGGACTAAAGAGTTATTGAGATATCCAGATGGAGGTGGTAGAAGGGAAAGGTTTAGGTAATATCTGGTCGAATATACAAAGGCTGGGAGGTATCCTGTGTTGGTAAATTTTCTTAGGATATCCTGGGTCTTGCTTGTATTTGCAGTCAACTCTTGAATCTCTGTTTCAAGGGATATAGAGACCCTAGATAATCCAAACAGTGTATAATTCAGAAGGAAAATTTATTTGGTTTTCTGATGTGTTACATTTTTTTTACAACTGGTAAGGTTCAGTTTGGAAATTCTTTTGACCCAGATTAATATCAAAATGAGTTTGCTTTCCCAGGCCACACCTTGAGTAAGTGGTGAGAAAAAGAGACCAAGGAGGTAGAAATTACCCAGGAATTTGCTATATTCTAAAGATAATCCACAAATTAGCTAAATAAGATTTCAAAATAAGTTAGAACAGAATAGAAAAGGAAAAGAAAGACTAGAGTACAAAAGAATAGAAGCAGTTTACCATGTGCCAGTCACTGTGCTGAAACCAGGTATACAAAAAAAGTCCTTTCCTTCAGGGAGCTCACAGTCTAATGGGGGAAACAACATGCAAACAACTATATGCATGTACATACAATATGCATGTTATGTGTGTATATGTATGCACATACATGCATATACACACAGTGGTGAGAGGGAGTGGAGGTGGAGAATGGAAGGTAATTTCAGAGGAAAAATAATATGTGTGTATGGCAAGGCATGGGGAGATGGTGAAAGAAATGCTAATATACGAGAAAGAACCTTTGACTGGGAGTCAGAAGATCTGGGTTAAGTCTTTCTCTTCTGTTTTCTAGTTGGGTAACCTTGGAAGAGTTCTTAGACCTATTTCTCAGAATCATAGTTTTCTCATATGTAAAACAAGTGGGTTGAATGAAATGATCTTTAATAGAAATTTAGAGTTGAGAACAATCTTTGAGATTATTTAATCTAATTCCAAGGATTCCCAGATCCAGGACTAGGATCCTACCTCCCTATACTGTAATTCTGCCAGATAGAGAAATTTTAAATGTAATTGTTTAAAATCCCTTCAAATGTTTAATAGATGTCTCAAGATTCTGAAAATGTCTCACTGTTTTGTCATCTCATTGTAAACTTCCCTTTCAGATTCAGAACTTGAAGAAGAAAAAAAATGTGTGACCAGCAGAAGCAGCCCCAGTTCCTGCCATGTTGTGTGAAAGGTTCAGCTTCAGGGCCCTTCCAAGCTACCCAAGGCCCAGCTTCATACCAGGCACAGGTCTCCTATGGGAGTGGACCAGAGCCAAGCCAGTCTAAGACTTCCTTTGTAAAAAGTGCCTCTTCTTTCTTCCAGAAAGGCCAATCTAAGAGTTCTAGCGTAAAATGTCCACCTCCCTGCCAGACTACCTATGTCAAATGCCCAGCTCCATGCCAAACTACCTTTGTGAAATGTGCACCTCCATGCCAGACTACCTATGTCAAATGCCCAGCTCCAAGCCAGACTACCTATGTGAAATGTCCAGCTCCATGCCAAACTACCTTTGTGAAATGCCCACCTCCATGTCAGACTACCTATGTGAAGTGCCCAGCTCCATGCCAAACTCAGTCTGTTAAATGTCCAGCACCTTGCCAGACACAGACTTATTATGTGCAGGCTCCCTCTGTCCAGTACATGGCACCACAGGGCATGGTGCCATCTTCCTACTATGTTTCCAGTTCCTGTGGTACCACTTCCTGCCCTGCTGCTCCAATGAGTTTTGGGGTAAGGCCTTTGAGGCGCTGGATTCGTGGACCCCAGTGCCGTGAAAATATAGGCTGTTGTGAGAATTCTGGCTGTTGTGAAGATTCTGGCTGTTGCAGCTCTGGTTGTTGTAGTTCTGGCTGTTGTGAAGGGGGGTGCTGCTGCTTGGGAATCATCCCCATGAGAGCCTGTGGCCCTGCCTGCTGCACCAATAATGAAGATGACTGCTGCTGTTAGTATCCAACCTTCACTGCCATCTCCTTCTGCTATATCCCTATTCTCTACCAGCTGACTCTATGGGAACAATACCCTACCCAGAGATCCTGAAACTACAATGGTTGGGAGGAGGAAAGGGATAAGAAACTCCTGCCATGTTCTCTGTGCTATGCTTGCTTCTTTTTAAAGGCTGCCTGCTAGAGATAGATCAAAATAACAAAAACTTGTGCAACAATAAAACTGAGAACACAATTTATAGAAGTTCTCTGTGTGCTCATTTTCCCTCTGCTTGACTTCTCCAGGATCTTACTTCTTTCTGTACCTGAAGCTCAGAAAGTACAGAGGGAGGAGGAGGTGGACCAAGCTTGTCCTAGAACAAGTTCCCAGTTTATTCTAGAAGACACAGGAGATAGTTCCATTTAAAATTGCTCAGGGGATGGGATGAAGGTCTTTCTCTCTAGCCAAAAGCCCTCTCCTGGCCAATGACAGAGTAGACAGCAATGAAGGATCATAGGGTCATAGATTTAAAGCTATATATGAGCTTTGACAGCTAGGTCGTGCAGTGGATAGAGTACTAGGCTTGGAGACAGAAACTCATCTTAATGGGTTCAAATCTGGCTTCAGACACTTACTAGTTATGTGACCCTGGGCAAGTCATTTAACCTGTTTACATCAATTTCCTCATCTATAATATGAGTTGGAGGAGGAAATGGTAAACCACTCCAGCATCTTTGCCAAGAAAACCCCAAATGGGATTACAAAGAATTGGACACAACTGAAAATAACTGAACAACAAAAGTCCAGTGATTAAAACCTGAAGTAGGGTGATGACTGCAAAAATGAAGAGGAGAGATACATACAAGAAACATAGAGGTAGAATTAATAAGACTTGGAAAGTGATTAAATATACGGGGAAAAGGAGATTTGAGGATGAAGAGTTGAAGGGGATTGAGTAAAGAGTTGAGGATGACTGAGATTCTGAACCTAAGGGAATAGAAGATTGGGAGAGCCCTCAGTTTTCTCATCTGTAAAATGAGCTGTAGAAGCAGATGGCAAACCACTCCAGGATCTTTGCCAAGAAAACCCTAAATAGGATCACAAAGAGTTGGACATGATTGAATACCTATGTACCGATGACCTTAGGGAGTTTCTGGTCTATTCCCCTCATTTTACTGATGTGAGAATGAGGACTAGAGAGGTGAACTAGCTTACTGAAAGTCACACAAATAGCAAGTAGAACTGGAATCCAAATGCTGATTTTTCTGACTCCAAATCCACCCATTCTCCCTCCTCCTCTACTATATTCAGGTGTTGCTTGGTTGGTTGTTGTCCTTCCTCCTGGAAGAGAACCATCACTATGTTGGAGTCACGGTACAGTGTGTCCAACTGTGGCTGATCAGACTAACACAAGGTTGGAAGGCTCTACCACAGGATGGGCACAAATAGTTCAGTTGAATGTTTGGAGTGGAGATGTCTGTAAATTTGTGCATCTTACCTTTCTTTTGTGCTACTGCAATCTGCTTCACTCATACTAAATGAACTTATCCACAACATTTGATATTTCTCCATTTGCTGTAACTGTTGATTCTGTATATGGATGGTATGGTGCTTACTGGTGGAAAACTGTGCTTTTTTTGGTGTTATTAGGCCAAAATTAGCACAAGCAGCAGAGAACTGATTCATACTCTTGTATCTCAGCTTCAGAGGCTTCATTGAGTTCACAATCATCTGCAGACCAAAAAAAAAAGCCCCAAACAACCCATGTATTAACTGTCTTTCCACTTAGTAGCCTTGTAGCCTTTTCAAGTTAAATAATTTACTGTCAGTGTGGTAGCTGACTTTGATGCCTTCTTAATCCTCGATGAAGGCATCTGACAACATGGCTGAAAGCATCATGCTAAAAAGCATGGGAGCAAGTACACAGTTTTGTTTCACTCCATCAGTGACTGGGAAAATGCAAGAGCATAATTCATTATCTAGAACGCTGGTAAGTATGTCATCATGAAACTGATGTACAATAATGATGAACTTCTCTGGGCAAACAAATTTTGACATAATTTTCCCTAAGCCTTCACAACTGATAATATCAAAGGGCTTGGTCAGATCAATGAACATTGTATACACTATCATTGTGTAATCAGTACACCAACTTGTAGAAAACATAGGTAAAACCTGTTTTATTGATGATGAAGCCTTCTATGATATCTGTTTCAGAATACTGAAACTGACCACGCCCACATGTGGTGACCTGAACCATCTGGCGTCACAACACAAGCAGCATCACCACCTGCTCACATTTCCCAAGACCACTTAATGCTGACTTGCGCAAGCTAGCAGCTTTCTGTCTGCATTTCTTTATGCCTGGTTTTGCTCCACTGACTAGCCATGATAGCCAGCAGTACCATGCTTTAACTGTGCCAGAGCTCACTCAGGAGATGTTTGATATAGAAAACATGATGTCAGTTTGTGACCTACGGCATGAGTGTTATGGTGGCAGCTGTGTTCAGAGACCATATTGTCCATGAAGGAGGTAGATGAGCAAATGCTCAATGTTCAAAACAAGAACAGCAGTTACTTTGTGGAATAAATTCCCAATAATATGAAAATTACTGTTTGTGACATCCCATTCCGGGTCCTGAAAATGTCTGCCACCTTCACTGGTAACAGTAGTGCCATCCAAGAAGTCTGTGAGCAAATTTCTGAGCAGTTTACAGCCATGTTTTGCTGAAAGGCCTTCTTACATTGGTATACTGGAAAGGGCAGGGATGAAATGGAATTCACTGAAGCAGAAAGCAACATAATTTCTGAGTATCAGCAGTATCAGGATGCCTCAGCTGAGGAGGAGGGAGAATTTGAAGAGAAGACTGAAGAGGAAGTGGAATAAAACTGTGTTTCAATCACTCCACAAATTATGTTGAAAGCTGTATGAACTCTATATACTCACAAACTTGTTTTTCTGATATTCATGTCTTGCTGTGTTCTGTGTTTGCTGTTTTTCTACTCTTTGACATCAAATTCTGTACAGACCATTAAAGCATTTTTCATAGTGGAAAAAAAAGAGGTGATCGGGTTAAAGTGACTTGCCCAGACCTTTCTTCTGTTCTTGCCATTTTTCCTGGAGTTGTCAGGCAGCAAACACCATATTGACCATTTCTTGACCTTTTCTGAAGTCACACTGGTTCTCAGGTAGATGACCATATTCCAGGGGAAGGATCATTCTATTAAGGAGACCTCTGGCAAGAATCTTGCCAGTAATGACTAAGAGAGACCCCATTCCCCACCCATGATCATCACAGGACAATTATTTCCTTTACTTTTATAGAGGTGGACAACCAAGGTATACTTGAATTCCTGGGGAAATAGCTTCCTCTTGGAATATAACCTTGAAAATTTCTGTCAGCTTTTGTATGAGCAGTGTTACCCCTATCTTGTAAATTTCAGTTGAAATAGAATCAGCACTAGGTGCTTTGCCACAGGAGAGGAGCCTAATGGCATTTAAAACCTCTTCTTCAGTTGAAGTTCAGCTACAGAGGAATTGACTTCAACCTGAGGTATATGGTCAATGGCTTCATCATTGATTGATGATGGTCTGTTGAGAACACTATGGAAATGTTCAGCTCTTCTCTTCAGGATCGCTTCCTCATCACTAATCAACGTGGTTCCATCAGCACTGAGTAGTTGAGAAGCACCATAGGTCTTTGGCATATAAATAGCTTTCAGGGGACCATAAAAGCACATTGGATTGTTACTATCAGCATAAAACTGAGTTTCATCTGCCTTCTTACCGAGCCAAGAAGCCTGCATCTCTCAAAGCCAGTCCTGCACAACCTGTGGCTCGTGGACATGCCAAAGGATTTCCGGCAGCCTGTGAAAAATGTAGAGGATATTTTCCACTACATTTTTCTCAGGTCACTTGAAATCCTTTGGTGGGCCACAGGTTGTACAATCCTGCTCTTAGCTTTGCTTGTACTTTACTTTTGATGAAGTTAAATGCTGTTTTCTTATAGATGGATGAACTATCCTGCTGGTAAACCCTGTGGAGTTCTTGTTTTTTTGTTTAGCAGCTTCTTAATTTCCTTACCATTGATGTCAAACCAATCCATATTTGTGGGTGTTCTGGCCCAGATGAGTAAATGCAGTGCTATATACCAGGACTCTGAAAATTGCCTGCTCCTTTTCTTCTCCACTGTCAGCTAGGCTTTTTCTCCAAGTTAGTAATTGAACTGTTCCCTCAGAGAAGCATTCTAATATTGACATTAAGAATTCTGGTATTTGTCTTGCCTTTGGGCTGCCACTTTTGTTGAACATTTAGCTTGGAGAGGATAAAGTTATGATCAGTTCACCACTGTGATATATAGCACCTTCATCACTCTCACATCCTGTCTGTCTCTAATGTCAATATTTGATGTGAGGGTGTATCCATGACATTTTATTGCATTTAGATAAAGAGAAGAAGTGTTGGTGATGAGAAGGTCATGAAGTGCACAAGTCTTCAGTAGTAAGTGACCATTGCTGCTGCTGTTTCCAACTCCATTCTTCCCTAGGATTCCCTACCATGTTTGGTAGTCTGTGCCTACTCTTGCATTAAAATCACCTAGAATTATAAGCTTATTCTCTTTTGGTAGATTGATGACAAAGATCTCCAGGTCTTCATAACATTTTTCTTCAACCTCATCAGGGTTCATCATGATAGGGGCTTATGCATTGATGATGGTGGCATGGTGCTTTCTTGCAAGTGGCAATCTCACCATGAGTCTGTCATTCACTCCTTTTGGTAGGCACATAAGCTTGTTGATTAGATTAGTTTTGATGGCAAAACTTACAACAACTTCATGATGCTCTTTTTCACGGTGGCCACTCCAGAAAATGTATATCCAGCTCTGACTTTGGTAAGCTGGCCTTATTTGCCAGCTTTATGTCATCCAGGGCTGCCATTTGGATGTGATACCTGCTGTGTTCTCTCACAACAAGAGCTGGTCATTTTTCAGGTCTATTGGATTTCATGTTGTCCATAAGCATGCACACATTCCATATCTACTAAGGGTAAGCAGAATCATCTTTGCAAAAGTATGTGTACATTTTTGTTTCACCCATGGGATGCGATCCTCACTTGCTGTGGTAAGTAGGCCAGGGTTAGATGAAGCAGACAATTTTTAGGGAGCCTTTTCTAGTCCCTTTCTCATACCTGGAGGTGAGCCTTAAAAAAGGCTGCTCAGACACATAGAGGACTGCTGAATCCCACCGAAACCTCCAGGGAGAAGACAACCCTATGACCTCTGTAGGGTTGTGACTACAGGTCCCAGTGTACCTACACCCGCTGTTTTGTCACCTGCCTGTCATCACAGGACTTTGAGGTGGGTAAAAACGATAAGATGGTATGGGTGATATCTTTTGATTCTTGTATAAATTGGATTTAAAAGACGTAGAGTTGCACAAAGTCATAGGCCTCACTCTCTTCCAGACCCATCAGAGTCAAGACAAAGTCAAGACGGATGATTTGGGTTGCAGTGGATGACCTTGGCATCTTTGATATCTAACCAAACTCTAAGCGCTCCATAATGAAGTCTTCACAATCTTGGAATAGCCATCCCCCTAACTCATTGAAGGGTTTGACACCCCTCAGTCACACTCAACCTAGCTTAGTTCACCTGCCCAGATAGTTTCCCCAGGTGTGGCCATTGTACATGCTAAAGGTTCTTGGGGCTACAGGTGAGAGTTGAGTGCCAAGTGGACACCAAAGGTGGATGAGCAACCCTGAAAAGGCTCAGCAGCCCTCATACCAGAGGTACTAATCTTCCCTGAGCACACCCTATACCCCTCAAGTGTTGCTACCCTTGATTGTAATGCAGACTTCTTGGCTTCCCTGGTTTTGAAGGGTATGTGAGGTCATTACTTAAATGGTTGTAAATATGTATTCAAGTTAGAAGAATGGTAAAACAACAGCCTCTTGAAGGGCTGGGTTCTGAGAAGCCAAAAGAGCTCTCAAAGACCAACCTGGAGATCACATTAGAGAATATAGTTTCAGCTCTCCCTAAGATCTGTAGATTCAACCAAGCACATTGAAAGAGACTTCTACCTAGAGAAAGAACTGATGGGTCTGAATACGGATTGAAGCAGACTTCTTTTTACTTTATTTTTCTTGAGTTGTTTTTTTGTCGGTTTTTTTCACAACATGACTATTATGGATATGTTTTGCATGACTACACATGTATAACCTATATTAAATAGCTTGCATTCTCAATAAGGGGGGGGGTGATAAGGGAGGAAGGGAGAGAATTCAGAACTCAAAGTGCTTAGTCAATCAGTCAATAAATATTTGTGCCAATGATGTGTCAGGCTCTGTGTTAAGTGCTAGTGATGGGGTGCTTGGGTGCCTGTGTTTGAACTGCAGTTTGTAAAATCACATCCAGTTCCAAAATCACATTTCTCCCTAGCCTCAAAACACTGTCTCAGGCACTTTCTCTCTAGCTCAAGAGCAGCATGCTTATCTCTCTTTCTGATACAGTGGCCAGCTGCACCTATAGAATTTTGTAGTTTGACCCAGCTGTGTACTGGCCAAAGCAGCTGTGTACTGGGTCATACCTATCATATATATCCTAGACTCAGTCATATGTATACTCCCTAGCTCATTATACACATTCTGAATCCCTCATTAGCTTGGAATATACATTTATTCCCAACATCTATCTTGTCTAAGACATTGATGGGGACTGCCTGAGTTTTCTCAGTCAGCTCTGATCCCTAGCTGACTTAGTGACTGTTCAAGCCTAAAACCACACCTCCAAGCAGCTCCCCCTTGGGCTATTTTCCGGTGAATTCTGGGAAATATGCCTGTGCAGTAGATATTAAAAGTGCATGTTCCTTTAAGAACTGACCACTCCTTAACTCCTCCCTAATCCCACCCTGACTCACTTAATTAGCATATTTGGCACAGGTTTTACTATAGTTATCCTACATAAACTATAATATACCCTTTCTAAGGTTGCAGTTTCCCTAAGAACTCTTGCCTGCTGTATAGCGTAACAATAAATCTTTGCCACCTTGACTTAGAGGATGCTTGAGTGCGTGAATTCATTCCAGACTGCTTTCCAGGGACTCTGGTTATTGGGGTTCCTGGACTCCCTGAACTCCCTGATCCATTGACCCCATATCATTTAGGATTCAAATAAAAAAAAAAAGAAAGACAATTCCTACCTTTAAAGAACATACAATCAAATGAGGGAAGACAAAAGGAAGCTGTAAAGTAGGAGTGTTGTGAAGTTACTCACAAGAAGAATGTGGCAGAAAGTCACCAAAGTCCTAAAGTACTTTTGTTGTTGTTCAGTTGTTTTTCAGTCATGTCTGACTCTTCATGACCCCCCAATTTGGAGTTTTCCTGGCAAAGATATTGGAGTGGTTTGACATTTCCTTCTCCAGCTCATTTTACAGGTGAGGAACTGAGACAAAGAATTCAGTGACTTGTCCAGAGTCACATAGGTAGTAAGTGTCTGAGGGCAGATTTGAATTCAGGAAGATGCGTCTCCATTAAATTCTCCTGGGGGAGCATGAGGGATGAACTTGGCAGTTATCTGTACCTTCTCCTCATTCAATACTCGATCCTCGAAGTCAGTCATCTTGGACTGCTTTCTCTTCTCTTTTGCTAATCTTCAGTCTCTCCCTGTCTACTGGTTGTTTCCTTAGCATACAAAAATACCCAAGTCTCTCCCATTCTCAAAAGACCTTCCTTAGATCTATCCATCCCTTTGTTTTTAGGCAGTTGTTTTAGTCTCAGCTGACTCTTTGTGACCATATTTGGAGTTTTCTTGGCAAAGATATTGGAGTGGTTTGCCATTTCCTTCTTCAGCTCATTTGACAGATGAGGAAACTGAGGCAAACAGGGTTAAGTGACTTGGCCAGGGTCACAGAGCTAGGAAGTATCTATTTGAACTTAGGAAAATGAATCTTCCTGATCTCAGGCCTGCCACTGCATCACCTGGCTGACCTCCGCTAACCCTCATTTCATCTCTCTCTGCCCTTTTGTGGCTAAATTCCTTGAGAATATAATGGATGCCTTCACTTTCTTTTCTTTCTCTTTCTCTTCTTAACACTCTAGCATCTGATTTTATCATTCAACTGAAATTTCCCTTTCCAATGTTACCAGTGATTTCTTAATTGCCAAATCTAATGGTCATTGCTCAATTTTCTTCCTTCTTGACCTCTCTGAAACCTTTGACACCATAGATTACCTCTTCCTCCTTGATACTCTCTTCTCTCTAGGTTTTCCTGACACTAGTCTCTCCTGGTTTTACTCCCCTCTACTGACATATCTTTTATCATTTCTAAGGTACTCCCAACATCTTGAATTGCAGTCAGCCTATTTCAATTGAGATATCTTTTGACATTCTTCAGTCTTTTTTTCCATTTTACTTCCAAACAGATTATTTCTGTTTATTTTGAGTTTTAAGTTACTGTGGACTCCAGAAATTTACCATATGTTCAAAGTAATGTCTTTACCAGCTTTATTTGTGAAAACAATACTTTTAAAATGTTTGACAAATAATTCCAGAAATATAAAATTATATATATATATTTTTTATGTACATATATATATGTGTGTGTGTGTGTGTATTAGTTGAAAGATCTCTACATGAATGAAGTTTTCTCCTAATCAAACTTCACAGTTCATCCTGATAGCACATATTCAATAGGCAATATCAGATGAGAGCTCCTCAAGATCAGGGGATGCATTTTGGTTTTCTTTGTATCCTCAGTACTTAGCATAGTGCCTCTCACATCATAGATGTTTTATTAAATTCTTGTTGACTGACTGAATGACTCATTTTAACAATGCAAATCTTTATGTTTCAAGTGTTATTATTGTTAAAAAAAAAAATAAACCAACCCATGTTGTTGGGTTCTGCTTTCTAATCCATTTGGCTATTGTTTTTGGCTTTATTGCTTTTATTGGTGAGTTGACTCCATTCAGATTCATGGTTATGATTGCTATTTGTTTATTTCCTTCCATCTTGTCCTCTTGTCTTTCTTTTTTCTCTTTGTCTTTGTTCTCTTTACTAAGAAGAAAGTAATGAAAGAGGAGTTTACCTAATGCTTGTAATTTATAAGTTACATGGTTGGTTTCTGCTCTGTTGCCACTCTTCTTTTCCTCAGGTCCTTTCCTGAATCATGGTTTTTTGCTTTTTCATTCTTTTAATACTCCTTTTACACTCACCCCGCTCTTACCATGAAATTTGTTTTGCTGATGACTACTCTATCATCTATCCTGCCCTCTCTCTTAAATACCCATATTTCCTCTCCCTGTCTTCATCTATATCCTGGTTGAATTTCTATACCACCCTCATGTGTTTGCAAGTGTAGTCATATATATTAACATATTCTGCCTTCCTTTGTCTGGTTCCAATGAAAATGAGGTTCATCATGAATTCTTATTACATGAGATGGAATTCCCTCCCCTTCCTCTTCCTTTCTTCCCCAGTATAGTCCCCTATTCCTCCCATTTCCTTCTTTTACCAAGACCACCAAAATAGGACAAAACCACTCCCAGACCTACTGCCTATCTTTTTTTTTTTTTTGCTTTTTGGAGGGGGAAGGGCAGGGAAAATGGGGTTAGATGACTTGCCCAAGGTCACATAGGTAGTATGTTAAGTGGCTGAGGCTGAATTTGAATTCAGGACCTCCTGATTCCAGGGCTTGTGCTTTATTCCTGCACCACCTAGCCTCCCCTCTACTGCCAATTTTAACCTTCTCCATGGCCCATAAAGATAATCTCACACTGAGAAACTCTTGTTTATTTATTGTCACATTATCTCTTCCAGTTGAACAAGTGTGTATATATATTTTTTGTTTCTCTTCACTCCTGTGTTCTAGTCTTACTGCTGACACATACTATCTATGTTGCAATGAGAGTCGCTTAACCTCTCAGTGGCCACAAGCAAAACTCTAAGGCTAAATCACAGAGGAATCACTTATCTGTATCAGAGAAAGTAGTTTCCATACTAGGAATTTCCTAGACTGATGAAATCA
This sequence comes from Gymnobelideus leadbeateri, assembly GCA_011680675.1. Taxonomy (NCBI): domain Eukaryota; kingdom Metazoa; phylum Chordata; class Mammalia; order Diprotodontia; family Petauridae; genus Gymnobelideus; species Gymnobelideus leadbeateri. Next base: position 249,304 of record WOXC01009937.1, read on the forward strand.
CGGGTTATTGTTCAAAGAAAATAAAAATGTAATTGCTGCAAATGAGTAGTTTGATTAATAACCAATGACTTATTACCAGCCCTAGTCCTTCTACTAGGGTCATTGATTAAAAAGAAGAGGAATTAATGTATCATCTTTTTTACCCAGTCCCTAGAATTTCATCCCTAGATAGGCATAGGTTTGAGATTCATAGTGTAACTGCATTTCATTCTTTGTCATTGATGCCCATGATATTTTATCCATCTGCTTGCTTGCTTCAGGTCTATGTCACCTGAAGTGTCAGAGGATACTGATGAGCAAATGGATTGACCTGAATGGGGTAAGAGAGGTAGGTGGATAAGAATGCAGAACAAAAAAAGACTGGAAAGAGTTGGAGCATGAACTGCACCCTTAAATTGGCGGACAGCCTGCCCTCGTGCCAGACATGCAAAATTCCCATCTCTGCTGACTCCTCCATATTTTCCTGTTCTCTTTGTCATACAGTAGGTGCTTAATAAATGCTTGTTGATTGATTGATTTTTCTCTTTATTTCCCGTGAGAGTACTAAACATCTTTGTTGTTGTTTAGTCATTTCTTTTTTTTTCTTTTTTTCTTTTTTTGCTTTTTGGAGGGCAATTGGGATTAAGTAACTTGCCCAAGGTCACACGGCTAGGTTTTTGTTTGTGTCTGCGTTAAGTGTCTGAGGCTGGATCCAAACTCAGGTCCTTCTGACTCCAGGGCTGACGCTCTACTCACTGCGCCACCTAGCCACCCCCTCATTTTTTTTTGTTGTTTTTTGTTGTTTAGTCATTTCTGACTTTATGACTCCTTTTGGGGGTTTCTTGGCAAAGATATTGGGGTGGTTTACCATTTCCTTCTCCAGTTCATTTTACAGATGAGGAAACTGAAACAAACAAGGTTAAGTTCAGGGTCACACAGCTAGTAAGAGTCAGACCAGATTTGTGAAAGACTAGTCATATTAGTCAAATCAATATATATTTTAAAAATCTATATTATGGTTTAAGTACAAGAGAAAGACCAAAAGGTGTGCCCTCAAGGACTTCTCTGTACATTTTATCACAGAGACAACATGTATACCTATAAGTATATGCAAAATAAATTCAAGATAACTTTTGGAGCCGCTAGCATCTGGGGAAACAGGAAAGGTCTCATGGAGAAGATATTGCTTGAGCTGAGAGTTTGAGGAAACTTGTCATTCTAAGAAGCAAAATTGAGGAGGGAGGACAAAGGCATGGAGATAAGAGATGAAAAGTCACATGTGAGAAACAGCAAGAAGACCACCTGTTTGGCTGGTGACTAGAAGGCAGGAAGGGATTAGTTATTCTCATCCCCTGTTTTTTCTCCAGTTTTCCCTTTGCCAACCAAAACTTCATTAACTTCTACATCCTCAGGACCTAGGTCTCAGCTAACTGCAGGGCTGGGAAGCAGATGATAAATGTATGCCCCTTGAGTCTTATAAACTCACCAGAGCTTAAAATGTGTGAGAGAAGAGATCTATTGCCTGCCCTATATTTTGTGCCTGCCCTTCAGTAAGATCTCTATTATAATGTTGATGAGCCAGAGACCTTAAAGGATGGAATCTCTGATGGTCAGTTTCTAGCTGTGGACAGGCCCATGATGGACATTTTGGGGAGATCAGGAATGGCATATATGAGGTCTAGGATCACAAATGCACCAAATCACCTTTGGGGCTTAGAAGGTGAGTAACAGAGGCTTCAGGGTAAGGGAACATATGGAATGTCATGGCCACTAGTCAGATTGCTAAAAAAAACCCAACCTGATCTGCACATAGGATATTCATGCCTCTTGGTCAAGAAGAAGGACCTGAGTCAGATAAAAAGAACTCAGTCCTCCAGTAAACCTTGAAGACAAGGAGTTTATATTCTAATGGGGGAGACAACATGTAAATAACTAGGTATGTATAAGCTATGCAGAGTAGATGGAAGGTCCTCTCAGAAGGAAGCTACTAGAGGAACGGGAGGGCAGGAAAGACCCTGCACAAGGAGAGCTTTCATGCTAGTTTTGGAACAAGCTGGGAAGCAAAGAGATGTAAGTAAAGAGGGTGAGCATTCTGGGTGTGGGAGATAGGGTACAGTGTGGAGTGTTATGCAAGAAGGACAAGTAGTATAGTGTAATTGATTATTTTTTACCCATAAACAGTGAAGTTCAGCAACCATGTCTAGAATCTAGTTTATTTGGGATGGGGATGCAGTGATAATACTAACAATGGTTAATACTATGAAAGGGCCCAAATCAGATTAAAAGGTAATTGGGAAATGTTAAACAAAATAAATAAAGATATAACAGAGATGACATTAATATGTAGTTTCAAAGTCAAGATGAGCCTGTAGAGATCCTTATATATAGTTTTGTGGCCTTGGTTTCTATCTGAGCTTGACACCACAGGGCTAGATGATCCTTAAAGCTCCTTCCTTGCTTCTCCTTCACTTCCTGGCACAGTGAATAGAGCACTGGGTAGTTGAAATCTGGCCTCAGACACTTCCTAGCTATGTGACCCCGGGCAAGTCACTTCACCCTGTTTGCCTCAGTTTCCTCATTTATAAAATGAGCCGGAGAAGGAGATGGCAAACCATTCCAATATCTTTGCCATGAAAACCCCAACTAGGGTCAGGAAGAATTGGACAAGACTGAACCACAACAACCCATATTATTAGTGTGTGCTTTGAGTTATCATTATGATATAGCTAAGGTTGTGAACAACAATAACAATAATATTAATAACAGCTAACTTTTATATAATGCTTTAAAGTTTGCAGAGCAAGGTACAAAGGTGGAGCAACCTATTTACATCATCACATCACAACCAGAGTTGCAAAATCTCACCTGCTCAGAATAAAGCAATGAATGAAAATACTTTATCAGGTGCTTTCCAGGTGCCAAGCATCAAGGATACGACTATAAAAGTGAGCAGTCTTGAATACCCAGGATCTATTATGCCAGAGACAGCATGGTAGAGTGAATAAAGTTGTAGGCTTAAAGACGGGAAGACAACCTGCCTCTGGAACTAGCTCTGCAGTCCCAGGCAAGCCACTTAATTTCCATGGGTCTGAGGGATCTATTAAATCACATATGGACTACACTGCTGGAATGAGTTCCCACTGAGGGAATTAATTCCCTATCCCCTTCATCCTTCTTACACCCATTGTGCCTCTCTCCATTGCCCTTTGTGTCATCCAGGGAGAGCCTTGAGCCCCGAAGCTTCAACCCAAAAGAATGAGTCCCTGATGGTGAATTTAGATAGCAGGACAGGGCTGTGGAGGGATATTTGGGGCATCCTAGGTGTCCTAGATACCTTCCAATTGCACCATCTCTGCCCCACCCATGCCAGCAGTGGTTATGCGGCCCTGATGCCCTAGTAGTGACTAATGAAGGCCACTAGGCGGGGAATGTAAAGACCTGTCACCACTCCACTGCTAGAGTTGTGAAAAAGCCTGCTTCAGATACACAAGTTGTGTCTCATGGGGCTGTGCCCAGGATTTGGATGAAAGAGTCTTCCTATTAGTAAAGGCTTTGACCTTTTCAAATTACATTGAGGTCCATTGTGTTAACTGATAGAATTTACTGAGATGGATAGGGCAATGGTTATTATCCCCACTTTACAGATAAGAAAACTGAGGCCCAGAGAAAATGAGTGACCTGATAAAAATTTCATGCAATGAAACCTATAAGGGATGCTATAGGAGTATGGCAAAAGGAACAAGTTGCTAAGGAGAGGGGAGCCCTTGTGTCCAGGTATTATCTAGATATAGAAGGTACCTTAGGGAATATCTAGCCTCACTCCCTTCCTTGATAGATGAGATCCTCATTGCCCCTCTTCCCCACCCCCAGCTGCTTTCTCCCACCCAAATTATCTTGATTTTATATTTATATGCTTACTTCATATATACTTATATGTATACATGTTGCTTCCCCCTATAGAATGTAAATATTCTAAAAGCAGGAACTATTTCATTTTTGTCTTTATATTTCCTGATACAATGGAAAGAGAGGCCACTCTGATGTCAAAGGACCTGGGTCCAAATTGCACCTTTGATGCTTATTCTCTGTGTGATCTAGGGCAAGTCACCAGCCTCATGCCTCAGTTTCTTCTTCTGTAAAATGAAGGAGTTGGAGTAGATGGCATTTGAGTTCCCTTTCTGGTCTAGATCTCTGATCTAGGACCTAGCACAATGCTTGGAACAAAATCAGTGACGAATAAATGCTTGTTAATTGATTTTAAAGAAAAATTTGGATAAGTAGGGTTTGGCTAGTTTGCAGAAAGCCTTGAATAACAACCTGATTTTGTTCTCTAGTCCAGTGGTGTCAGATAGAAATTGATCCCTGCTGCTGCTGCTGTAGATTGACTTAGCAACAAATTAATATTATCTATGTTTTATTGTATTTTTATTTATTTTGTCAAACATTTCCCAATTACATCTTAACCTGGTCTGGGCATGGTTAGTTGCAGGCAGTCAATTCTCATGGAAGGATTTGAATAAGGGAATAACATGATGAAAACAAAAGTATTCTGGGGATCAATTTAGTAGTCTCTACAGGGCAGCTAGGTGGCACAGTAAATAGAGTGTTGGGTCTAGAGTTAGGAAGACTCATTGTCCTGATTTCAAATCTGGTCTGACAGTTCTTAGCTGTGTGACCCTAGGCAAGTCACTTAACCCTGTTTGCCTCAGCTTCCTCCTCTGTCAAATGAGCTGGAGAAGGAAATGGAAAATCATTCCAGTATCTTTGCCAAGAAAACCCAAACTGGGGTCATGAAGAGTTGGATATGACTGAAACAACTCAACAACAACAAAAACTGGATAGAGGAGGAAAAGACCAGAGACAGAGACCAGTTAGGAAGCTCTTGTAAAGTTTCACGTACAATCACCTTTAAAAAAACATTCTACTATGTTATAGAAATGCTTGTTTTGTTTCTTAAACTCAGAATAAAATAAGTAAAATTCAAAAATATTATCTGAGTGTTAGATAATAAGGGTTTAATTTAGGACAGTAACTGTGTGGATGGTTAGGAAGGAACAGGCATAAAAGAAATTTTAAAGAGAAAGTTGGGAGGATCGGAGGGGATCAGAGATTTAGAACCAGAAGGGATCTTAGAGGTCATTTAGTCTGATCTTTTCATATACAGGTAAGGACAATGAGGCCCAAATAGGTCAAGTTACTTGCCAAAGGTCACACAGCTAATAAAGGACCTACATCACAGGTCTAAGGATCATTGCTCTAGAGCCAACCCTCTCTTTTTCATAGATGAGGAAGCCAAGGTCTGGAAAGCCTTGTGATTTACCCAAGGTCATAGAGGTTGTAAATTGCAGAGAAGGGATTTGAAATCAGGTCCTCCACCTCCAAAGCCAGAATTCTTCCCACCATAACACGATGCTGCCAATTCTAGATGGATACAGTGAATTAAAGACGTAGGGGAGCTGAAGATGACTATAAGTTTTCAGGGTTGGATGTTGAGGGTTGACCCAAGAATCAATGCCTGTCCATAATGAACCTAATTTTCATTGCCTGTTCTTTTTAGATTGAGTCTAAAACCATCATCTCAGCTGAAGAGTCCATACCCTGGGCAATGGAAAGAGAATCTTTTTGATTGCATCCCCCTCCCCCCCATAGCTGACCTAGCTCTATCATCCCTGTCCCACTTCTGCATTAATACTATCACACAGAAGATTCCTGTTTCCTTAGGTATCATCGAAGGTGTGTTCTAGGCGAAGGGTTCTTAATTTCTTTTGTGTCATGGATTCCTTTGGAAGAATCTGGTGAAGCCTATTGATCCCTTCTCAGAAGAAGGTTTTTAAATGCATAAAGTAAAATATAGAGGATTACAAAGGAAACCAATAATATTGGAATACAATTATCAAAATATCTTAAACATGTTCATAGACCTTCAGATTGAGATTCCTTATCTAGGAGGTCAAAGCAAGCTGTATGGAACCAAGTTATGCCCTCTTATTGCCTTTTGTGAGTCTAAAGGAATGTATGGGCAGCTAAATAGCACAGTGGATATAGAGTAGTGGGTTTGAAGTCAGGAAGACATCTTTCTGAATTCAAATCTGGCCTCAGATTTGAAGCCACTTAACACTGTTTGCCTCAGTTCCTTATTTGTAAAATAAGCTGGAGAAGGAAATGGCAAACCATTCCAATATCTTTGCCAAGAAAACCGCAAGTGGGGTCACAAAAATTCAGAAGTGACTGAACAACAACAACAAAGGGATATATCTGGTCCTACCTGATTTCATATACCTTGAGAAAATCACAAGAGGAATTTCATCAGAAAATGATCATTTTCATTTAAATATTTGATTTTTAAAATACGATCTTTTAAAATGTGATTTTTCTTTGGGGCCCATACTTTTCCTGTGGGGAAAGAGATAAAGTATGTCTATAATTTTATCATGGAAGTTAATGGATAATACAATTTTATTTTTGGAAATTCACTTCATAGATAGCTTGTGTGTGTGTGTATCACATCTGTTCCAGAAAGTGAGGGTCCCACAACTACCATGTAGCCACTACCACCCCCACCACTTCTATTACTTCCATTAGCACTAGTTTTTTTAGTTTTAGTTTAGTTTTTTTTTTCCTGCAAAAATAAGGCTCATAAAGGGAGGCATAAGTCTCTTTAGGTACTTGAAAGGCTAAGTGGAAGAAAAATTAGATTTGTTCTGTATGGGCTTAGATGGCAGAACTAGGTGCTATGGGCAGAAGCTAAAAAGAAGTGAATTAAGGTTTCATACGCGAGGTGGCGGGGGGGAAGGAAGGGAACAAAAAACACAACTTAAAAAAAAACATTTTTTGGCTCTGAAAAAGTGACATAAGCTGTCTGGGAGGCGCTGTACCTGGAATCAGGAAGACCTGAGCTCAATGAAGTATCTGGTACTTCATGGTTGTATGACCCTGCGCAAGTCACTTTACACTGTTTGCCTCAGTTTCCTCATCTGTACAATGGGGATAAAAATGGCACCTACATTGCAGGGTTGTTGAAAGGATCAGATGATATAATATTTATAAAGTGCTTAGCATACAGTAGGCACTTAATATTTGCTTATTTCCTTGTGAGGTTTCTCACTCACTGGGAATCTTCAAGCAAAGTCTGACGACCACCTGTAGAGTGTGTTTTAGTGTGATTTTTTGGTTTGGCTTTTAGTTGGATTATAAGGCCTTAGAGGTCCCTTCCAACTCTGAGATTCTCTGATTTTGTGAAAACTTCTTGATTTATTCTAATCCACATTGATCTCTTCCTCTTCTGAATTCCCATAGCTAATAAAGTCTATACTAAAATAGTAATAATAATAATAGCTGTGTGCCAGGCACTGTGCTAAGTGTTTTACAATTGTTACCGCATTGGATCCTCACAACAACTCTGGGAATTAGGTGCTATTATTATCCCATTTTGTAGATAAGGAAACTGAGGCAAATAGAGGTTAAGTGACTATACAGCTAGTAATTTCATTGTCAATTTTATATTGTACATATTTTTGGTTGTTACATTGGTCTTAGCCTTTTGTCTGTTTATTTCTTTGGGGTGGGGATGGGGTGCTAGTTTGGCCCAAGGATGGCCCAGGATTGATGAAGGGAACAGTGAGCAAACTCCCTCTACTGATGAAGAACTTCTAGTCTTAGAGAATTGCTTGGGGGCACTGAGAACTTAAGCAACTTGTCCCAGGTCACACAGTATGTGTCAGAGGTAGCACTTAAGGTAAAGTCTTTTAGACTCCAAAGCCAGCTCTATCTGGCATGCCACAATGTGTCTCTTGGATTTAGTTTACTTATTATAATTTTTCATTGTATTCCTCTTACCATGTCAATCATTTATTTTTACTTCCATTTCTGTCATCTCTACTTCAATAGATTTCTGTTTTTAAAAATAATATTTTATTTTCCCCCAGTTACATGTAAAGAAAAATTTGAACATTAACTTAAAAAATTTTTGAGTCCAATTTTTTTCTCTCTTACCTCCCCTTTCCCTGAGATGGTAAGCAATTTGATATAGGTTATACATGTTTAATCATGCAAAACATATTACCATATTAATCATGTGGTGAAAGAAGACACAGACTCAAAGGGAAAAAAACATGGAAAAATTCAGAAAGTGAAAAATAGTATGCTTTAATTTAAATTCAGACTCCATCAGTTCTTTCTTTGGAGGTGAATAGCATTTTTCATCATGAATCCTCTGGAATTATCTTGGACCATTGTATTGCTGAGTCATTTACAGTTGATCACTGAACAATATTACTGTTACTGTGTATGATGTTCTCCTTGATTCACTTTGCATCAGTTCATTTAAGTCTTTCCAGGTTTTTCTGAAATCAACCTGCTTATTTTTTCTCATAGCACAGTAGCACTCCATTACGATCACATACCACAACTTGTTTGGTCATGCCCCAGTTGATGGTCATCCCCTCCATTTTCAATTCTTTGCCACTACAAAAAGGTCTGTTATAAATATTTTTGTACAAATAGGTCCTTTCTACCTTTTTAAAAAATCTCTTTGGAATACAGATCTAGTAGTGTTGTTGCTGGATAAAAGGGTGATTTCTGTCTCTTATGTGTTTTTGGCTCATATATTTCTAGCTCTCTAGAAAGAGTATCCCAAAAGTCTGAGTTTCAAAGCTACAAACAAATGGCTTAAAGCTTTAATAGTTTAAAAATTGCACTAAAATGTTTGGGAAACCCTGTATCTTAACCTGTTTCTAGACCTATATCAGTCGTGTATCTTTTTTTTTTTTTTTTGCTTTTTGGAGGGCAATTGGGGGTTAAGTAACTTGCCCAAGGTCACACGGCTAGGTTTTTGTTTGTATGTGCATTAAGTGTCTGAGGTCAGATCCGAACTCAGGTCCTTCTGACTCCAGGGCTGATGCTCTACTCACTGTGCCACCTAGCTGCCCCAGTCGTGTATCTTAATAATTACTTATCCCTAGATCCAGCCATCTTTCTGTCTTTATTACTTCCTGACATCATTAGAAAGATCTGAGTTTGAATTCTACCTCTGATACCAGCTTTGTGACTATGGATGAATCACTACTTTTCAGAGTCTCAGTAACCTCATCCATAGAACAGGGGTAGTAGGATTACCTCATAGAGTTGTAATGATGCTTAAATGATATTATGTCTGTAAAGCTCTTTGCAAACTTAAACATCTAAGCTTTCACTATTATTTCTTCTCTTTATATATATGGGAAAACTTATTATGTAATGAAAATTATTCCAAGGTTCCATTGATTCAGTACTACTGTCAATTACCTAATCAACACATAGACAGTTATCTTTGGAATTCATTTATGCTCAGAGTGAAGGCTCATCTGGGTGGAAAGTCAGAGAGTCCAGAGTATCAGCTTCAGCTACATGATATAGAAAGTGACTGTGCAAGCATCATGGGTAAAATGGAATTTTACTGACAGTAGAAGGAGAAGATAAGGATTTTACATTGGGAAGGTCAGGGAACTTGCTGGTCTGAATTAGAGCTTAAGTTTATGTCACAAGCTTGAGTTTACAGACTTCAATAGGATGCTTGATTTGTTTGCTTGAAGCAAACAGCGTCAGGAAATTCAAGACAGAGCTGAGGACAAAGTATTTCTTTTTTTTTTTTTTAAAGCAATTGGGGTTAAGTAACTTGCTCAAGGTTACACGGCTAGTCATTATTTATGCGTGGGTGCTCATTTTCTGAGGCCGGATCTGATCTCGGGTCATCCAAACTCCGAGGCCGGCACTCTTACTCACTGCGCCACCTAGCCGCCCCTTTAGGGCAATTGGGGTTAAGTAACTTGCCCAAGGTTACACGGCTAGGTTTTTTTTTTTGTTTGTGTGGATTAAGTGTCAGAGGCCGGCTCCGAACTCAGGTCCTTCTGATTCCAGGGCCGGCGCTCTATTCACTGCGCCACCTAGCCGCCCCGACAAAGTATTTCTTAAAGACTCTTGAGCCAAAAATTCTCATCAGAATGGAATGCTCAAGCTGCAAAGGACATTAGGGCTCATATAGTTCAATGACATCTCTTATACATATGCACACACATATACATATACATACATGCATATATATATATTTTATTTATAAATATATATATATATCTAACTATATAAAGGGTGTCCCAAAAGTCTTAGTACAGTTTTAAGCTTAAAATTACACTAAGACTTTTGGGACATCTTATATGTGGCTGTCTCTTATCTCTTTTGATCTCTTTAGCTCTGTTGCTAGATATATCTATCTTTTTATAGATCTGTCCCTATATCTCTACATACATAGAATTACAGAATGTTAGAGCTAAAAGACATCTTAGATATCCTGTAGGGTGAGATGCAAGAGGGGGCAGAGTAAAGATGGTAGAGTAGAAACAGGACTTCCTTGGGGCTCCAGCTTCTACCCCCTCCAATTCATGTAAAAGGTGACTCTGAACAGACTTTGGAGCTACAGAACCCACAAAACGACACAGAGAAACTAATATCCCACTGAGGCCAGCCTGGAAGGCTGGCAGAAAGTGGCCAGCACAGTGCTCTGGAAGTTGAGCCCAGCCCCATCTGAGCCAGAGGTTTTAGCCTCAGGGCTGGCCTGAACAACCACAGCTGGAGGGACTTCAGATCACCAGCAGCTGTGGCAGTTTCCAGAATTATCAACACACAGATGCTAAGGACAAAGTGAGAGATCAGTGCAGTGTGGACTTTGGGATCCAGTAGTTCAGGAGTGTGGTCGGCCTTTATCCCCTAGAAGGAGAAGCTGCTGATGCACTATGGCCATACAGCCACCACCATGCAGCAGCTTCAGCTCCTGGCCTGCATATTGTAGGGGTACCAAGCAACCAGTCTGAAGGGTAATCGCTCTTGCTTTAACCTGCTTGGATCTGGATTATGGTTTTCTTCTTTCTTTTTTTTTTATCATATTGACTAAGGGTCTATCAATTTTATTGTTTTTTTTCCCATAAAACCAGCTCTTAGTTTTATTTATTAATTCAATAGTTTTCTTAATTTCAATTTTATTAATCTCTCCTTTGGTTTTCATTATTTCTAATTTAGTATTTAATTGGGGATTTTCAATTTGTTCTTTTTCTAGCTTTTTCAATTGCATGACCAATCCATTGACCTCTCTTTTCTCTAATTTATTCGTGTATGCACTCAGGGATATAAAACTTCCCCTAAGAAACTCCTTTGCTGCATCCCATAAATTTTGCTATGTTGTCTCATTATTGTCATTCTCTTGAATGAAGTTACTGATTGTTTCTATGATTTCTTGTTTGACTTTGTAAATTTGACTTTGTAAACTTGTTTGGTTTATAATTAGGTTTTAGTCTGTCTTTCCATGGCCCTTTATTGCATATGGTTTTTATTGTATCATGATCTGAGAATGATGCATTTAATATTTCTGCCTTTCTGCACTGAATTGTGAGGTTTTTATGTCCTAGTACATGGTTGATTTTTGTGTGTGTGCCATGTACTACTGAGAAGAAGGTATATTCCTTTTTATCCTCATTCAGTTTTCTCCAGAGATCTATCATACCTACCCTCTCTAAAATTCTATTCACCTCCTTAACTTCTTTCTTGTTTATTTTGAGGTTGGATTTATAAAATTCAGAGAGGGGGAGATTAAGGTCCCCCACTAGTATAGTTTTCCTATCCATTTCTTTCTCTAATTCCCTTACCTTCTCCTCTAGGAATTTGAATGCTATACCACTTGGTGCACATATGTTAAGTAATGTTATTGCTTAATTTTTGATGGTGCCTTTTAGCAGGATATAGTTTCCTTCCTTATTTTTAAAATTAGATCAATTTTTGCTTTTGCTTTATCTGAGATAAGGATTGCTACCCCTGCTTTTTTTTTACTTTAGCTGAGGCATGATATATTTTACTCCAGACTTTTACCTTTACCCTGTGTGTATCCCTCTGTTTCAAATGTGTTTCTTGTAAGCAGTATATTGTAGGATTATGGTTTTTAATCCATTCTGCTATCCACCTCTGTTTTATGGGAGAGTTCATTCCATTCACATTCACAGTTATGATTACTATCTGTTTCTTTCCCTCCATCCTATTCCCTCCCCTGTTTATACTTATATTTTTTCTTCCCTTCTCCCCTCCCCTTCTTAATAGTTTTCCTTTTGACCACTGCCTCCCTCAGTATTCCCTTCTTATCAGCCTCCCTCCCTTTTCCTCCTCTTCCCCCTTACTTCTTCCCTCCCTTCTAACCATCCCCGCCTTTCTTAGCCCTTTCCCCCTCCTACTGCCTGCAGGATATTTTTTTACTTAATGTAGTATGTTATTTTTTCTTTGCACCAAGAGCGACAGGAACAAATCTCATGCAAAGCTCCTTTCCCTCCCCTTTTTCCCTTTGTGATGATAACGTTTTGTGTCTCTTCTCCATAGAGTCCTATGCTTAACTGGTTGTATTATTCCCTCCTTGCACCAGAACAAATGAGGGAAAAGCTCATATAATACTCATCTCCCTCCCTTCTTTCCTTCTGCTATATTGTTTTTATGCCTCTTTGTGTGGCATAATTTACCCTTTTCCACTTCTTTCATTCCTCTTCTTCCATTGCAGTCCCTTTGTAGTCCTCAATAAGGTTTTTTTAATCGTCATTTTGTGTAATTTATACTCATACCCTCTACTTGTCTATAAACAGTTTGCTCTTATTAAATAACAGTGTGTGTGTGTGTGTGTGTGTGTGTGTGTGTGTGTGTGTGTGTGTGTGTGTTTTCCTTATTTACCTTTCTATGTCTCTCTTGCCTCTCGTAATTGGAGGTTGAATTTTCCATTGAGCTCTGGCTTTTTCATCAGGAAGGTCTGGAAATCTGTTATATAGTTGAATGACTATCTCCTTGCCTGGAAGAATATGTTCATTTTCTCTAGGTAGGTGATCCTTGGTTGTAACCCGAGGTCTTTTGCCTCACAAAAATTGTATTCCATTGCCTCCAATCTTTCAGTGTAGAGGCTGCCAAATCCTGTGTGATCCTTACTGTGGTTCCTTGATATTTGAATTGTTTCTTTCTGGCTGCTTGAAGTATTTTCTCTTTTACCTGGTAGTTCTGGAGTTTGGCCATAACATTTTGAGGACTTTCCAGTTTGGGATCTTTTTCAGGAAGTATCCGGTAGATTCTATCAATTTCTATTTTACCCTCTGGTTCTAGTATCTCAGGGCAGTTTTCCTTGATGAATTCTTGGAGGATATTGTCCAGGCTCATTTTTTCATCATGATTTTCCAGTAGGACTATGGTTCTCAGATTATCTCTCCTGGATTTGTTTTCCAGGTCAGTTATTTTTTCATTCAGATATTTTACCTCTTTTTCTAATTTTTCATTCTTGATGTTTTGTTTGACTAATTCTTGGTTCCTTATAGAGTTATTTACTTCAGTTTGGTTGGTTCTTTTTTTTCCTAAATGCTTTATTAACTTCTGGTTTACATCATTCATTTCCACCAGATTTTGAGTTACAATTTTTCCCCATTTTTTCCTTACCTGCCACCCCAGAATAACAGTCATACAGGATATCCCCTCAACCAATCTGCTCTCTCCCATCTCTTTTCCCATACCCCTTTTGACTTTTCCAGTAGGGCGAGGTGAATCCCCGAGCCCCATTGCCTGCACATCTTATCTCCCAATTGTATGCAAAATAATATTAATCATAGTGTTTATATATTTTTTAAAAATTTGATTTTAAAAGGAAGATAAGCAACTCAGCATATGCTGTACATGTGTAGCTATGCAAAACATTACCACAGTAGATATATTGTCAAAGACTGACTATATTTCCTTCCCTCCTATCCCACCTTCCACCTGGTCCACTCCCCAGCTTGATCCTGTCCCTTTTCAAAAGTGGGTGCTTCCAACTTCCCTCCCCCCCAGCCTGCCCTCCCCTCCATCACCTTCCCCCATCCCCCCCCCCCCATGCTCCTGTAGGGTGGGACACCCTATTTAGTATGCATGTCATTCTCTCCCTGGTCCAAATTCAATGAGAATATGGTTTTGCATTTTTGCCTTCCTGTTCCTCGCCCCCCTGCAACCACCTTCCCCTGCCTCCTCTACACAAGACAGTTCACCCCATTGTTTCTCCCCATTCCCCCTCACCACATTGCTCTCACCTCTTAACCTCACCTTTTAAGTATCATCCCTTCCTATTAAATTCGACCTGTGCCCTCTATCTATGTATACCTGAAAACATATATACACACATTCACATATGTATTCATATGCCCATATACCCTTCTTCAACTATTTTCATACTGAGAAAAGTTTCATCAGCTATAGTTATTGTTTTTCCCTGTAGGAATGCAAATAGTTCAACTTTGATAAGTTCATAGTGATTTCTTTTTTTTTTCTTTTTGGAGGGCAATTGGGGTTAAGTAACTTGCCCAAGGTCACAAGGCTAGGTTTTTTTGTTTGTGTGTGTTAAGTGTCTGAAGCCGGATCCAAACTCAGGTCCTTCTGACTCCAGGGCTGACACTCTACTCACTGTGCCACCTAGCTGCCCCTTTCATAATGCTTTCTTTTCCCTGTTTACCTTCCCAAGGATCTCTTGCTTCTTGTATCTGAATGTCAAATTTTCTATTCAACTCTGGTTTTTCCCTCAAGAATGCTTGAAAGTTCTCTATTCCACTGAATGACCAAATTTTCCCCTGAAATATGATACTCAGTTTTGCTGGGTAGGGATTCTTGGTTTTATTCCCAGCTCCTTTGACCTCCAGAATATCATATTCCAAGCCCTTTGACCCCTCAGTGTAGAAGCTGCCAGATCCTGTGTTATCCTGATTATGTTTCCACAATATTGAAATTGTTTCTTCCTGGCTGCTTGTAATATTCTCTCCTTGATCTGGGAATTCTGGAACCTGGCTACAATATTCCTAGGAGTTTTCTTTTTGAGATCTTTTTCAGGAGGTGATCTCTGGATTCTTTCAACCTCTATTTTGCCCTCTGGTTCTAAAACATCAGGGCAATTTTCCTGGAGAATTTCTTGAAGGATGATTTCTAGATTCTTTCTTTGATCATGGTTTTCAGGTAGCCCAATAATTTTTAGATTGTCTCTCCTGGATCTATTTTCCAGGTCAGTGGTTTTTCCCATGAGATATTTCACATTGCCTTCTATTCTTTCATTTGTTTGGATCTGCTTAATAGCATCTTGATTTCTCATAAAGTCACTAACTTCCATTTGCTCCAGTCTAATTCTGAAGGAATGATTCTCCTCAGTGATATTTTGAGATTCTTTGTCCATCTGGCAAATTTGGCTTTTTAAGGCATTCTTCTCCTCATTGCCTTTTTGAGTCTCTTTTGCCATTTGAGTTAGTCTATTTTTTAAGGTGTTATTTTCCTCAGTCAGGCTGTTGACTCTCATTTCATAGTTTTCTTGCATCTTTCTCATTTCTCTTCCCAATTTCCCCTCCACTTCTCTTGTCTGCTTCTTAAGGTCCTCTATGGCTGTAGCCAGCTTGTATTTTCATTTGGGGCTTTAGGTGCAGGTGTTCTGACCTCAGTCCTCCTCCTGTTCCATGCTTTGATCCTCATTGCCCCCAAAATAGGAGTCTAATGTTGCATTTTTCTGTTTATTTTGTTTCCTTTGCCTAGGCATGTTGCCACTCAATTATTTGACTTTTGGGCTTGTTGCCACAGTAGGACTTTGCCACCAGCCAGGGGAACTTCCGTCCCAAACATTGGGGTTTTCTCAACTGCCTGAGGTATTAGTTGGGTGGCCTCTGTGAAGCCTCCACACACTCTGGCAAGCTGGTCACACACCCCAAGACCTCCTCCCCAGACTCAATCCAGATCCAAAAAGGGTAAAGCAAGAGCGCTTACCCCCCAAGCTGATCACAGGATCCCCCTACAGTTTGCAGGCCAAGAGCAGAAGCTGCAATGGGGCAATGTGGCACAAGCTGCGTTGGCTCCTCAGAGACTTCTCACCCCCCAGGGTAAGAAGCTGATGCATTCTCCCAAGCACTCCCAAAGACCATAGGGCACTGACCTCTCACTTTGTCCTAGGCATCTATGTGTTGATAATTCTGGAAACTCCATAGCTGCTGGTGTTCTGGGGTCCCTCCAGCTGGCTGCTGGTCTGGCCTCCCTCAGGCTAAAACTGAGACTCACATGGGCCTGGGCTCAGCTCCCAGAGGGCTGGGCTGGCTGCTCCCTTCCGGGCTACCTGGCTGTCCTCAGCGGGAGGTTAGCTTCTCTGTGTCATTTTGTGTGTTCTGGTAGTTCATAGTCCTCCTTTTACATAATTTTGAAGTGGTGTGGGCTGGAACTCTGTGGAAGTGCTGTTTCTACTCTGCCATCTTGACTCAGCCCCCCAGTTTGGTTGATTCTAGTTTTTAGCAAAGTATTTTCCTTGGTTAGTTTTTGGAGCTCCTTTTCCATATCACACATTTTTCTTTTTAAGGAGCTGTTTTCTTCATTGTAATGTTTTTCTAATTTTGAAACTTTGATTTTAAAAGAATTATTCCTTTTATTTTCTATCTCTCTCATTTGGTTTTCAAAGTTCCTTTTTAGCTCATCTAGGAAAGCTTTCTGTGCTTGAGATCAGTTCCCTGTTGATGCTTCAGCTGTGGGTGTGGAGTCAACACTGTCTCCCTCTGAATTTGGTTCCTCCCTCTGACGATAGTAGGACTCCATTGTTTTTGTCTTTGCAGTCTGCTTTCCACCCATTTTGAGTAAGGGTTCTAGCCATGCCCTTCCTATCTGGTTCCCAAGCCTTTACTGTCTAGGGTTTTGCCCTGGGGCAATAATTACTATGTTTTCACGGTGGGGGGTGGGGGGGGTTGGAGCAGCTGTGGTTCACTTTGCCATCCTGGTCCCTGGAGGCCCAAATAGGGACTTTTAAAATTTCTGGGCTATGGATTGGTAGTCCCAGGAGTATTTGCTGCCCCTGCCAAGGGCCCTGCATTTGATTCTTACCTTGCTCTGTCCAGTCCCAGCCCTTCATTGATAGGCCTGGTAATGGTCCTTGTGGTTGGTGGGACAACTTGCCGCCATGTTGATCAGGCCTTGTGGTGCCTCAGCTTGCCTCTCTCTGTCTGGATTTCAAAGTTTTAAAATCAAATGTTTAAAAAAATATATATGTATATGCATATATTATTATTAATATTATTTTACATGTAACTGGGAAATAAGATATATACGCACTGGGGCATAGAGATCCACCATGCCCTACTGGAAAGTCAGAGGGGATATGGGGGAAGATATGGGAGAGAGCAAATTGGAGGAGGGGATGTCCAGTGGGATTGATATTTTGGGGTGGTAGGTAGGGGAAAAAACAAGGATAAAATTTGTAACTCAAAATCTTGTAGAAATGAATAATGTAAACTAGAAATTAATAAAGCATTTGATTAAAAAAAAGAAAGAAATCCTGTAGGGCAAGGTGCATCCTTCCCAACGGGTGGGCTATAGATTCTTGGGGACTGCCATGTATGAGAACTATTGTAAAGAGTCTAAGGATCTATACATGTGAATGAACAAACCAGTAAACAGATTTTCTGTGGACTGCTGATTGAGGACAGAGGTCATTGCATTTTTATCTTTGACTCCTTACATAAATGTTTGTTGATTTGATTGGGTATTCTGAATGGCAATGTATTACTGTAACGTGTGCTTCTTACGCTCGTTTTCCAACAGTGCTGGTAAGTACTATTTTGAAATGTATATAGATGCTGTTGTGAATAATGAAATACAAATTCATTTGAAGATGTTTCTGAATTCTTAGTGACTTTAGTCATTATGCATTTCCTTAATAAATAGATACCAACTGTACAACTGCTATCATATGGGGAGAGGGCTGTGAAATTTGGGGATGTTTAAAAAACATGATTCTAAAAAGCTAGTGATTCAGCCTTGGAAAGGGCAGGGGACTTAAGTTGGCATATTCAAGTGTGAGTTCTCATTTTGCCATTTACTAGCTAGGGGAGTATGGATGAATCATTTAATTTCTCAGAATTTCCTCCTTTTTCAAAGGGGGATAATAATCCTCACACTCTGTATTTTGCAGGGTTCTGAAGAAAGCATGATTCAAATGAAAGCACTGTATATTTCAGCTATTATATTATGTCTATTGTTGTTTGTCCTTTGTTCTTGAAGAGGACCATGACATCAGGAAGGTGATGTCCAGACTTGCAAGTGAATTGGATTTAAAGTCTCCTGCCTCACTTTCTCCTCTAGAGCCATTTGGGTCCAGTGGCAAGATATAAATCAGGACTACTGGAGATAACCCTGATGGCCCCAATGCAGTGGGGGACATTGACCTTTTAAAATTAAGGTGTTTCCCAAGTCTCAGTTTGCCTGAAGCAACACCCATTCAGTGATTAAGGCCTGGTAAGAAATGAGGAATATTGTCCCTTATCTAATTTAAAAAAAATCATTCAGGGAGGGGTTTCTGTCCAAAACAGAAACAATTTCCATTTACATATTTTCTGTGTTTTTGTTAGAAGGCAAGTCCTTTGAGAGTTCTTTGCTTTTTCTTTTTTCTTTCTTTTTTTTTTTTTTGTATCTTTAGTTCTTAGCACAATGCTTAATAGGGTAGCTAGGTGGTGCAGTGGGTATAGCACCAGTCTTGAAATCAGGAAGACTCACCAAAGTAGCCAGAGAAGAAAATGGCAGACCATTCCAGTATTTCTGCCAAGGAAGCACCAAAATGAGATTGTAGAGAGTCTAAAACAACAAAACAACAAATGTTTAATAAATGCTTGTTGATTGGCTGATATGACCAAATTGACATCTAGTTCTATATGTATATATCTTTTTTCTTCTTCTTCAAGGTATCTACATCTATATTTTGATACTTCTATCTGTCTTCTGTCCATTTTTTCCATGTGAGACAGTACTGGTAGGCATAGATCAGGTAGTTCAAGGATTGCTTTGGACTCCTTTGTCTTACTCTTATAAAGGTTTGGTTCTTCCCTTGTGGTAACTCTATACTTTCTCAGTACCTCATACCTTCTATTGTAAGTCCATTGGCTTCTCAGGGCCCTACCTAGTGGATGATTCTTGCTCCAGAGTATTCCCTCTGCTGTATTTACAATTTAAAGTCAGCCTGGTCCCAATGCTCCATTGGGCCCTGCCCATTATACAGAACTGGGGCCTGCAGAAGCAAGCAGAACCTGCTTTCCCTCCTACTCCACCCAGGCCATCATCAGGAACCTTAGCTATCATTCAGTCTAATGTCCTGCCTGATAGAGGAGTAATTTAAGTAATTTAAGTGCCAACACTGTTTCTTCATCTATAAATTGACAAGGTAATCCCTAAAGTGCCTTTCAGCTTTAATGTCTGAGAATCTTTTTTCTAAGGCATAGACAAAAAGCATGAGTTTCTTAGAAGAGAATGTAAAGATCTGGGCATCCCTGGATAGCTGGGACCTTTCCTATTTCCTTTCCATCATACTCCCAGGTTCCTTCAACCTCTTCCACCAATTGTGACCCGAGACCTTCAGATCAGGTCACCCTGCAGGTTAGGAGGTGAGTGATGGAGGCCTCCAGGAGGGAAATGTCTGGGGATGTGTCATCCCCATTGGGCAGGTTGTGAATGAGGCTGCCCAGGATATATGGGCTGTGCCCCAGAGTCAAGGGGCAGAGTCTATGATAAGGTAAAGAAGCTTCCCATTTAAAGTTCTTGGTCAGCATTTCTCCAGTTACTGCCACTGAGTCAAGTGAGAGTCTAGCAAGGGTCCACAGTGGAAAGGCTGGAGCCCTGAATTGAGTAACAGAGAGTTCTAAGTGATTCATGTTCTTCATAGAGAAGACACCTGGTCAGAGGGTAACAAGAAGAAGCCATGACAGTAAGCAAGGGTGTGTGGGGCAAGAAGAGGAGGAAAAAGGAGGGTATGGAGTGGGGAGGAATCAGAATAGGATGGATGGATGGATGGATGGATGGATGGATGGATGGATGGATAAATAGATGGATGGGTGGGTGGGTGGATGGATGGATGAATAAAAAAGCATTTATTAAGCATTTACCATGGGGTTCAGATGTGGCAATTGTTATGATTTAGGTATTTCTTCATCCTAATAGTCCCTGTTCATAATCAGAGTTGTTATGAAGATCAAATAAGATTTTGTAAAGTGCTCAGCTCAGTGTCTGATGCAGAATAGACACTATACAATACTTATTCCTCTCTTTCCTTTTTTCTTTCCCATCCCCATATTTGTACACTTGTACAAAAATACATGTGAGGCAGCTAGTGGCACAGTGTACCACACCTGGAGTCAGGAAGACCTGAGGACGGAAATTATCAGCCGATTGGTATCAGTACCAGGGAGCTTAGGTGAGGCAGTGGGCAGAGTGCTGGGCCTAGAGTCAGGAAAACTCATTTTCCTGAGTTCACATCTGGCTTCAAGACATGTCCTACCTGTGTCATCCTGGACAAATCACTTAACCTCTCTTTCCCTCAGTTTTCTCATCTATAAAATGAGGATTTAATAACAGCACCTACCTCCCAAGGCTTATCATGAGTATCAAACGGGATAATAATTGTAAAGCACTTAGCACAGAGTAAGTGCTCTATAAATGTTGACTATTTTATGAGGCACTCACATAATTTCCTTGACTCTTCTTTACCATAGCTACGAATACCTAACAAGGATTTTAATATTTTTGTTTAATTTTTAAAATTACATAAGTAAATATATTTATTTGATATTTTAATATTTTTCTATGACATGGGAACGAAAGTCTTTTTTGAAAGGGTTTGATTTGGAAGCCATCATAGGAAGACATTATGGAGGTGTTTCCTATTCAGAAAGCAAAGAGTTGAGAGAAAGAAAATCTTAGAGCTGTTACCTGATCACAGGCTTTCACCTGGTCAGTTTCCATGCCCCTGTCGCAGTTTTTAGTTCTGACCATGGAAGTTTTCATAAGCTTCTATTCTCAGGGGCTGTCTTTGACAAAAATATAGCAGGGCCTGAAGCTTATGCATCTAATCTACCGTTTGATTCTCTCTCAGATTTGGTGACCTTCTGCAGAGATGTCCAGCCAACAAAACCAGCAACCGTGCCACCCCCCAACTAAATGCCAGACCCCTGAGTGCCTTCCCAAGTGCCCTCCTCAGGTTCCTGCTCCAGTTTCTTCCTTCTGCAGCTCTAATTCCAAAGGATGCTGCAGGTCCAGCTCTGGAGGACCATACAGCCCATTCTCCCACTGGAGGAGGAAATCCATCAGACGCCGTCCCCAAAACTCTGACTGTGGTGACATGGGTAGTGGGCAGCGTCAGAAGTCTGGGGCATGTGGGTAGTGCAGTAGCAGCTATGGAGGCTGCTGCTGACTCAATCCTCTCAGCCCACAAACATAGTATTGAAGGAAGGAGGACAATGACCCTCCCCCAGCCCACGGCTTCCCTTCTTTTTTCCATCCTCTTTCTTTAACCCTCTTCTTTACTCTTTAGGTTTGAGATGCTAAGAGGTTCCAGTGAGGAACACAAAACTCTCTCCCAGGGAATTCATTCCACTCTGTTCTCCTGGAATCCTACTCAGCTTTATCCCCTGTGCCTTTCTGAAACCCTCCCTAGGATACATATTACAGCCCTGCACCTTCCTCTGTGCACCAGTAACAATTTCCTTAGTACTATCTAGTTCTTGGTTGGTCCTTTGCTCTCCATAAAAGCTAGTTCTCACTGCCAGTGAGATAATGTTTATAAAACACTTTGCAAGCCTGTATAAATGCTGGTAATAATTATCTTTACCTTCCCACTCAGCTCCCCACTGCTAGGCTGCTGCCCTGAGTTAGGTACTGAGTCTGGAAGTAAAAAAAACCAGGGCCTATTTTTCTATAGGCAATATGTAACCCTCAACTTTTCACTCTCACTTATTCCAAAACCCAATTTGTTACCAAATCTTGTTATTTCTACTTTCACAATATTTCACACACACATACACATACATATAAATACACGTCCATCATATCCATATATATGTATATGTGTGTGCACGTGTGTTTGTGTATAGATGCATATGTGTATAATACTATTCTCTCCACTCATAAAGATTCTCCCAATTAATCTTCCTGTCTCCAATTTCTTTCCAGTCCAATCCAGCCTCCACTCAACTTCAAAGGTGCTTTTTTTTGGAGGGCAATTGGGGTTAAATGACTTGCCCAAAGTCACATGACCAGTGTTGTCAAGTGTCTAAGGCTGGATTCGAACTTAGGTCCTCCTGACTCCAGGACTGGTCCCCTATTCACTGCACCACCTAGACACCCCAGAAGTGCTTTTCTAAAAGCATAGATCTGACCAGTTCACTGACCTCCAGTGACTCTTTATTACCTTCAGGAAGAAATACACACTCCTCTGTTTGGCATTTGAGGTTCTACACAAACTGGTCCCCTTTTACCTTTCCACCTTTCCCCTTTTCTCTTTCTTATCTCCATGCATTCTACTCTGGCCTACTGGACTGAAATCTGACATTCTACCTCCTATTTTTATACCTTTAGTATTGGTTATTCCCTACATCTGGAATGGGCAGGTGGTACAGTAGATAGAGCTCTGGACCAGAAGACAGGAAGACTATCTTCCTGAGTTCAAATCAGATCTCAGACACCTAATAACTGTGTGACCTTGGGCAAGTCATTTAACTTTGTTTACCTCAGTTTTCTCATCTGTAAAATGAGCTGTAGAAGTAAATGGCAAATCATTCCAGTATTTTTGCCAAGAAAACCCCAAAAGGGGCCACAAAAAGTTGGACATGACTGAAAATGACTAAACAGCACCTGGAATGTTCTGGCTACATACCTTTACCTTGGCTTCCTTCAAACTCAATTCAAATATTCCCTTCTGCAAGAGCCCTTTTCCAGTCTTCCCCAGGTGCTAGTGCCTACTCCTCCCAAATTGCTGTCCATATTCTCTATGCCTATCTTGTATGTACCTAGTTGTCTCCCCCATTAAAATGTATTCTCCTTGAGGACAGAGCCTGTTTTTGTGGGGTTTTTTTGCTTTTTTTTTTTGTATCCTAAGTGCTTTGTATAGTACGGAATAAGTACTTAATAAAAGCTTGTTGGTTGATTGATTAACCTATTTGCTTCAGTGTATACCAGGTAATGCATGAGATACTGAGGAAGAAAATTCATTACCATAAATTTGACTTAGTAATAAGCCTCATCACAGTTATATAGACTGATCCTGGGATGTCAGACATATGGCCTATCAGCAGGTCTGTCTTCAAAACCTTTGAAGTGTGGTAGGACATACTGTAGTGCTCAAGATCTCAGGTCCACTTCTGCAAAATCAGGCATTTAGAGTAGATGTTTGTATTGGCTACTGGTGGCATAGCAGATAGAGTGTTGGGCTTGGAGGGCCTGAGTTTGAATCTTGCTTCACACAATTCCTTGGCAAGTTACTTAATGTTTGCCTGGCTCAGTTTCCAAATCTACAAAATGCAGATAATAATATTACCAACATCCTAGGGTTGTTGTAAGAATCATGTTAAAGCTTTGCAAACCTTAAAATATCACATAAATATTTAGGCACAGAGATCCCTTTGAACTCGGAGATTCTGTGATTCTATCACCTTATGCAAACATGTACCAAAGGTTCCTGTCTCCATATCTTTTCACATTGTGTCCTTTGTTTGAAATGGCCTTTCCCTAATCCCTAGCCATTGACTACAGAAATCCTTCTGAACCCAGTTTCAAAGCTACCTGCTAGAGAATGCTTTCCCTGATTCTCTGCTTTTCACATACCCTAAGAAGTAATGTCCTTCTCTCAAATCCTTTGGAAGCCAGTTAGGTGATGCAGTGGATAAAGCCCAAGACCTAGAGTCAGGATAGACCTGAGTTCAAATTCAGCCTCAGATACTTACTAGCCATGTGATCCTAGGCAAGTCACTTAACCTTCTCTGTCTCCATTTCCTCTTCTGCAAAATGGGTATCATACTGCACCTACCTCTCAGGGTTGTTTTGATATTCAAATGAGATCATATTTGTAAGATGTTTTGCAAACCTTAAAGTGCTGGATAAATGCTAGCTATGATAATTGCATCATTTCCCATTGTATTGAATTTAATATTGTACATGCCTTAATATCTAGATGACTAGACTGACTTCTTTGAAGCTTGTGACTGTGTCTTACAAGAAGCAGTGTGACATGGATAATAAAGCAATGGACCAGGATTCAGAAAGAACTGGATTCAAATTCTACTGCAGACCTTTCCTTGCTAGATGTGTGACCTTAGATGAGTTACTTAATGTTCTCTCTGAACGTCATTTTTTCAGCTATCAATGGGGATAATAATGACCATTTTGTAGGCTTGTTTTAAGGATTCACTGAGATATTATATTTAGCACTTTGCAAATCCTAAGGACAGTGGTTAGAGCATTGGGCTTAAAGTCAAAGACCTGAGTTAAAATTCAGCCTCAGACCATTTATTAGCTGTGTGATCCTGGGTGAGTCACTCAATCCTGTTTGCCTCAAATTTCTTATCTGTGAAATGAACTGGAGAAGGAAATGACAAACCACTCCAATATCTCTTCCAAGAAAACCCCAAATGGGGTCACAAAGAGTTAGACATGACTGAAATGACTGAACAACAACAAATCTTAAGGTACTCTATAAGGGTTACCTATTATTAATTGAAACTTAGTTTTCTTATCTGCAGAAGGGGTATACTAATATCTACACTTGCCTCACAAGGTTGTTTGTGAGGGTCAAATAATGTGGTTCATTCCTTACAAGCTTCAAAGCACTCTTCATAAATGACTCATCTTTCCATTCCTCTCAGGTGTATGGTTGAGGGCACTGAAAAAATAAGTTCCTACTAAATATTTGTTGAATGAATAATGAATGGATCAATGATGACAATAGCAATTCCTGGCATTTGCAAGGTGTCACACTTTTACTCTCTCTTTTTTTCCTCTTGACCTGTGTTTTCACCAGTACAGATGTACCTTAGAGACACTGTGGTTTGGTTCCAGATTGTGGCAATAAAGAGAGTATCACAGTAAAGTGAGTCACATGAATCTTTTAGTTTCCCAGCGCATATAAAAGTTATATTTACAGGAAGACTAGGCAGCACAGTAAATAGACCACCAGCCCCAGAGTCAGGAGGACCCAAGTTCAAACCCAGCCACAGATACTTAACACTCATTTGCCGTCTGACCTTGGGCAAGTCACTTAATCCCAATTGCCCTGCCTTTCCCCCAGCCAAAAAAAAGTTATGTTTACACTATACTGAAGTCTATTAAGTGTGCAATACTACTACATCTAAAAAAAAAACCAATGTGCATGCCTTAATTAAAAATACTTTATTGCTAAAAAAAATGCTAACCATCACCTGGGGCTTTTCAGTAAGTAATAATCGTTTTACTGGTGGAGGTTCTTGCCAGGATGTTGGTGGCTGCTGACTGATCAGGGCTGTGATTGCTGAAGCATAGGATGGCTATGGCAATTTCTTAAAATGTGACAACAATGAAGTTTGCCTTATTGATTGACATTTCCTTTCACTTGAACACTTAGAGGTTATTGTAGGGTTATTAACTGACCTAATCTCAATACTGTTGTGTCTCAGAGAATAGGGAGGTCAGAGGAGAGAGAGAGAAATGGGGAAATGACCATTTGGTGGAGCAGTCAGAACACATAACATTTAGGGATTAAGTTTGCTCTCTTATATGGGCATGGTTCATGGTGCTCCAAAACAATTACAGACATAAAAGATTGCTGATCACAGATCACCATAACAGACATTATAACTAATAAGGAAAAAGTATGAAATGCTGTGAGAACTACCAAAATGTGACACAGAGACCCAGTGTGAGCACGTGCTGTTGGAAAAATGGCACTGACAGACTTGCTAAACTCAGAGCTGCCACAGACTTTCAATTTGTAAAAAACACAATATCTGTGAAATGCAATAAATGGAGGTGTGCCTGTATAAGAATCTCCAAGAGGAAGAAACTCCCTCTACCAATTCAGGTTGGCACTTCTCTGCCATCTATAATCTTGCAGAAGGGCCTAGAGCAGATGAGTCAAACACAGAGATGCCAGTGACCCCCAACGCTCCTGAATCTACCAAATCCAAATGCAACAAAACATAGATAACATTACATTTAAAGCTAAGACAATATGCAGCCAGCAAGTGTCCTTATGTGGAGTTAAGTTGCCTGATTTTAATTTGAGTTTGACACCAAGGCCCTAAAGCATTGAGATTTTAAGTTATTTGCCCAGGATGACACAGACAATATATATCAGAAGTAGGTCTTGAGCACAGATCTTCCTGTCCTTGAGACCGACGCTTGTAGCCACTGTCATCCCACCCACTATATCATCCCACCTCTCCAAATATACTTTCTTTTTTCTTTTTAATTCTTTATTATCATTTTGGGGGGCGGGGAGGGAGACAATCAGGGTTAAATGGCTTGCCCAGGGTCACAGAGCTAAGTGTCTAAAACAAGATTTGAATCAGGTCCTTCTGACTCCAGGCCCAATGCTCTTTCTACTGCACTACCTAGCTATCCCTCTATATATACTTTCATGAAGTGCCATGAAAAGGGAAGATAGAGAAGGGCACAGAAAGACAGGTGGGAGTTCAAGAAAGATAAGTGTCCTATGTGACCTCCGGCAAGTCACTTAACCCCAATTGCCTTGCCTTCCCCCTACTCCTCCCTGTCCCCCCAAAAAAGATAAGTGTCACCAGCTTCACCATTTTGTTGAAGGTCAATCCTAGGAACCAAAGTGAATTAACAGATTACCAGAGCCGGGAGACTCCTTAGAGATCAACTAATCTAATACTTTTATTTTACAGATAAGAGAACTGAAGATCAAATAGTTGCTCAAGGTCACACAGAAATTAGTGATGGAACTAGATGTCCAGTCCAGGTCCCATGGTTTCCCCTTATTCATCCATTGTGTAGAAGACTGTGAACCTGCTTCCCATTGCCCATTGATGTAAGACTGAGTCTGCAGCCAGGAGACTATAGTCTTCCCAGGATTCTGCCTTCTTGCTCCCAATCCTACCCTGCTCCCTTTTCTAATCACCACCAATGAAAATTCTTTACTTAGGGACTTCTGGGTTCACCAGGGAACATAGTGAATGTATAGAAGAAAAATTATGACTTTCTACAAGGCTTCTGTATGCCTAAAAGAGTATAATCACTCACATGCTTAAGCTAATGAGGTTCATTCATTCATCATTCATTCATCAATTCTTTCATTCAACTAGCATTTATAATGTGCCTACTAAGTGTAGAATACTCTGATAGGTGCTGACTAAGAAAATTAAGTCATCAACTCTGCCCTCATGGTACCTACTGTCTAGCAAGGAGACGTGACCTATAAATATGTAATGTTCTAGGATAAATTTAAAATAAATACAATGAAGAATGAGGCATCATAAGAGTATAAGAGATACAAAATACCATGTATGGTTAAAGGAAGGAAAGCCTATTTAAAATAATTTATTCACTAATTGGGGTAATACCATTCCATCTAAAACTGATAATTTTCTTCTTAATTTTGGAGTTATAGTTCATCCTTCATTTCAAAGATGATCAATGATATCATGAAGGTGGTGTTTTGCCTTGTGTATGAACTGGCTTTACATGAGGCAGAGCTGGGCAAAGTTGTCAGCCTCACTCTCTCCTCCACAGCCATCTAAATCTAGTGCCAAGACAAAGGTCAAGATGACTGGAGATGGCCCCAGATACAGTGGGTGACCTTGACCTTTCTAAATTACGATCTTTCCCAGGTCTCAGTCTGTTGGAGAGTTTGGAGTAAATACATAACAAGAAAGGTCTAATGTATTCTTCAGTGTGACTATTAAAATTTAGTCATTGGGGTCTCTATCCTTCCTGTGGGAGCACAGCTCTAATTTTATAAGTAATGGAAATCAATAGGAAAATGTAAATTAACTCACAAAAACTCAATTTAAACAAACATTCCTAGGATTTCACCTATTATAATAAGATAAGGCACACTTGTAGTACTCAATATTGTTGTCTCTATCATCAGTCAATGAATTCATGGTCCTTCTATGTGTCAGGTACTGTCCCAGGTGCTGGATATGCAAAGATTAAGATAAAATTGCCCTCAAAGTCACTGCCCCAAGAGTTTACATTAAAGAAGAGATTTTTTGACACGTCCTCCTTAGCTACCTCAGCCCACCCTGACCTATCCCTTCTCTGAGCTTCTCTGATACCTATAGTGTGTGCCACAGAATGGTATCATCAGTCTGACATTATTCTATTTAAATACATCGATCTTGTGTTCTGACAGAGAAGGTAAGCTCCTTGTGGGCTGCAGACAGTGCTGTAACTAGGAGAGGGAAATAGAGGTTTTGCTTCAGTACAGAAAGAGAGTGAGTGCTGATAGCTCTTGTTTTCCTCTAATGGGCTGAAACAATTGAGTTAGTACCTCATTGACAAGAATAATTAATTAAAACAGGAAGCTACCTGATGGCATCACATTTCCTTCCTCTGAGACATGGCACCTTAGGTGAACTTCTCCAAAGTTTGTCTCCCAACTTGTTCCAGTGGTAACCTCTCCAGCAGTGGCTTCATGGTGTCCTAGAGTCTCAGATCTTCCCCCCTACACTATGGGGCAACCTCTTAGATCTCTCCTCAAACTGGTCTTTGGGTCCAGAGTGGGGGTGGGGGTGAGCTCTAAGGAAAAGATTTTCAAGTTTTCTTCTCCTCCCTCACTGCAGCCCCCCTCCCTCTATTCTACCCTGATTAACAGAGTTTGTCTTTCATGAAGCTTGCCCTAGATCTGATAAAATGTTTTTCCCAAGTGCCAGGATTGCTAGTGATGGGTCTCGATAGTTCCTAACAATCAATCAATTAACAAACATTTATTAAATACTTATTATGTACTAGATAGACATTATACACACACAACACACACATTCATATTTTATTCTCATAAGAGCTCTGGGTGTTAGATGCTATTATCCCCATTTTAGAGATGAGGAAGCTGAGGCAGACAGGTTAAGTGACTTGTCCAATATCCAACAGTTAGTAAGTGTCTGGGACCAGATTTGAACTCAGTCTTGTTGCCACATGGTACCTTATTACACACACACACACACACACGTATGTATATGTATATGTATGTATATGGATTATATATGTATGTATATATGTAATATATATACACACACGTGTATGTGTGTGTGTACATCTTTGCAAAATAGATGCCACTGTTATCATCACTATTATTATCATTATAGAAGATCTTTGATTTGAGACTTTAAAGTCTGGATAGAAAAACAAGTTTAATATACAGGAAACCAAGAAAACAATGCAAGCTGTATCATCTGGTTTTGAATGCAGACTTTGCAGACTCTTAGTACTGATGGAAAGTCAAGAGCAAAGGACATCTCAGGGAGCTAAAATACTCAGGAGTATCACTGGGAAAGCAGGACTTGCAATGGATCTAATGTATTTAGACAGGATCTAAATACAGAGTTTCATTTCTCTCTGTCTCTGTCTCTTCTCCCTCTCCATCTCTGTTTTTTCTCTGTTTCTATCTTTCTAGCTCTTCTCTGTTTATCTCTCTTTATTTCTCCTATTTTTTTCTCTTTTCTTTCTGCCTCTCTATTTTTGTCTGTTTTTCACTCTCACTCTTTCCCCTCTCCGCTCTCTCTTTGTCATTCTCTGTCTTGTCTCTCTCTCCCTCTGTCTCTCTCTGGTACTCCCCCTTTCTGTTTTATTTTCTCTTTATATTGCTAGCATTCTATATTTATCTATAGATCATAATCTCTATCTTTCTGTCTCTAGGGATCTCTCTATATAGTGTTCTGTTCCTATATAACTCTACCTTCATTTTTATTTCTAGCACTAGACAACTCTTTATCTTTAAAACTATTTCAACAATATATCTATCACATTGCATATCTATCATGTATACATACATAACCTTCTTTAAAAAAATTAAAAATCCCAAAATCTATTTTAATTTCCCTCCTACATAAACCCTATTGGAAAAAGGGAAAAAAAACAAAACCCTTGTAACAAAAATGTGTAGTCAAACAAAACAAATTCCCTCATTGATCATGTTCAAAAAAATGCACGTCTCTTTTTGCACCCTGAGTCCATAGAAGGTGGGCAGCACACTTCCATTATTGGTCTTCTGGAATCGTGATTGGTCATTGAACCATACATAGATTCCTCTCCATCTCCTTTTGTTCTCAATCTCTTATGTGTTTTCTATATGCTATATCACCATATATTTAAATATTTCCAGCTGAATATGGTTATTCAAGTCATTGCTTGTAATTTTGTTGGTAAGGGAATTTGTGATTTTCTTGGCATGCAAACTCTAACAGAGACCATTCTAACACAGGCTGTTCAGTTGTTTTAATCATGTCTGATTCTTTGTGATACCATTTGGGGTTTTCTTGGCAAAGATACTGGAATGGTCTGCCATTTCCTTCATTCATATACATATATGTATATGTATACATGCATACACATATATACATGTATGTATATGTATACACACATATACACAGATTGATGGATAGATGGATATAGATATATGTATCCATAATATGTCAGAAAATTAAACCTATTATATCCTATAGGTATATATACATATGCATGAATATGTGTGTGTCAAAGAATATCATTTAAGAGGAACTAGACCTTAGTTAATGGTCACAAAACAATGGATTTAAAAGAATTATTTAGTTTCCAGACTCCTTAGAACAAAGAAAGTCCTTAGGGAAAGGCCTGGAGTCTACATAAAAAGATGCAGCATACCAAGCATTCCAAAAAGAAAAAGAAAGTGGTTTTTCTCCTTACTTCGAAAATGTTTCACTCTGACCTCAACTCTTTAAGCCATTCACAATTCTAGGCTTCCATGATTTCATGTTAGAGAAAGAAGAATCATCTGTTTCAAGGTTTGGGATTGGTTTCAGAAAACTCAGGACTATTTTCCTCTGAAGGTCAATGAAGTGGTATTAGAGATGCTTCTCCCCATCATTCCCCTGAAGGTTACCTCTGCCTCCTCCATCCCTTTCCCCTTCTTTTTTCCATCTGGAAGTTCCAAGAATGAGAAAATGGCAGAAGCTGCAAAGTTTCTTAGTCCCTGGGCTTTGTCCTCCATCATTTTCCTCTCCAGGGAATCAGCATCTAAAATGGAGCCTATATTTTCTCCTAATTATTGAAATTTAGTGATTCACATTGTGATGGGGCCATGCAGTCCTAGAAGTAGTTTCTCATTCCTTCTTTGTCTCCTCCCCATCTCACAGCACACGTGACGCCAAACATACACTATAAGGGATACACACTATGGTAGACAGTTACAGTACCTCACCTCTAATCTCAGGCATTGGGGGAATGTAAACAGCTGGCCTTGGGTCTCAGTAGGCAAGGAGCTTATAATAAATAACTAGAATTTGTGTAACACTTTAAGGCTTGAAAAGCGCTGTGGAAATGTTATCGCATTTGATCCTTATAACAGCCCTATGTGGTAGGAGTTACCGTTATCTTTGTTTTACAGACAAAGAAACAGGGCAGGAAAAATGCAATGGTTTGCCCAGGATCAAAGGGTGACTAAGTTGTCTGAGGCAGGATCCAAACTCAGCAGTTTACTCAGCTCACAAACACAGGGTCAGAAAACTTCCAACAAGTTATAACTCTGGCTCTGGTTCATTTGAGCACGATGACAGTCTGTTTAAAAATGGCATTTTATTTTTTATTTCTATTTTATTTAATTAATTTAAATTAATTAATCTCAATTAAATTATTTAATTAATAATTTATATTTTATTTTTTCCAATTGACAATTTTTTAGTATTCATTTCCAAAAGACAATATTTGGCATTCATTTAAAAAACTTGAGTTCTAAATTTTTTCCCTGCTCCCTTCACTCTCCCCTCCCTAAGGTGCAATGGATATGGTAAGCAATTTGATATAGATTATATATGTGCAATCATGTAAAACATATTTCCATATTGATCAGGTTGTAAAAGAAGAAACAGGCCAAAAGGGAAAAAAAACCCACAAAAGCAATAACGTGAAAATAGTTTGCTTCAATCTACATTCAGACTCTCTCAGTTCTTTCTCTGTACATGGATGACATTTTTCATCAGGAGTCTTATGGAATTGTTAGACAGTCTTTTATCTCCTTTCCTCCCCCACAGAGATGACACACGGGGACAGCAAATCTGACCTCATGGAGTGGGACATTTGCTAGGTCTGAAAAGCTTTCTCCATGAGTACTTTTTATATGCTAATGTGAATAGGAAGGACTATGTCACTGTTTCAAAGCCTAAGGACTTCTCTTTGGACATTCTATGTGCCACACATGCCCTACTCAGACCCAATTAATATGCACAGGTCTGGATGTGTCCTGCTGCAGATGCCCACACAAGCATAGGCCACGGAGAATCAAGTATGTCAGTCAACTAACGTTTATTAAACACCTACTGTGTACCAGGCATTATGCTAAGCCCTAAGGATACAAAGAAAGACAATGAAACGAACTAAGATAAAAAGTTCTCAAGGAGTTCACACTCAAATGGAAACACTGCACTAATTTGGAATTATTTCAGGAATCCATTTTAGAATAAGTGATCAGTTATAGGACTGGAATTGAAGGGCTTAGACACAACATCTAGCACACTAGCCTCACACATAGTAGGCACTCAGTCATCATTTGGGAGTCGGTTGATTACTAAAGTCTGTTAAATTCCACAGGAAGGAGAATGGGACTTCTGGAATTATATGTGTGTGGGGAGTAGAAGAACATGGAGAATGGGAGAACTTTGTAATCCCTAACCAGTTTGTAACTTCCTAGGACTTCCAGGAATGGAGGAAACTCATGTAAGTGAAGAAAGACGAGGGAAACAATAGTGCCTTCCTATTCCAGAAGTCTCAGTACTGAGTTCAGACACACCCATGTGTATACAGGGAGGGAACCAGCCAATGGAATGTCAGTCCTTGTCACCAGGACTTCAGCTGCCACCTCGTGAGAGGAGCAGATGCCAATAAATTGTCTCATGGTCCACTTCAGACTCTGCAACTCTATAAATCAGCTCCCAGGCCAAGGCTCCTCAGCCAGAGTGATCACCATAGCATCAGGGAAGGTAAGTCTTTGAGATTGGACAAGGGGTTTGGTTCTGGAGGGGTAGATACAGGTGACAAGGAGTCAGGGCAGAGAAACTGTTAGGAACCATGGGGATGGAGAAAGAAAGGAAGACCACCAAGAAGAGTACCTGTTGGGGGCTGGGGAGAAGAGGGCAGTGCAGAGGAGCATGATGGAAGATGTGCATATGTGTGGAAGCATCTGTGATCAGTGTGTAAAACCAAGGTGGCCTTTGGCAAAACAGTGATGGATTGATTTGATTTATATTTGTGAATAAATTAGTTCCTCTACTAAAACCTTCCTCTAAGGTTTTACTGTGGTGGTGGAGGTAATCCTGGATTATGATAGGCTGTGCCAAGAGAGAACAAGACATTGGGAGTACAATCAAATTGGGACAACTGTAAGCAATCTGCCTTGTGACAGACTGTCTCTTGTCTGAAAAGTGGGTGTATTAAGTTTGAAGAGACTCATCACCAGACTGAGCCATGGGACAATAGCTATTGACCACAATGGCTACTGAAAATCATCTTCCTGATGGTAGGAGTAGGGTTGCTCCCTGCATGGGTGGGGTATACATCTGTACTCATGAAATCATAGGTCCTCTTTGGAGTATTGAGGTGAATTGACCAGAGTGCCATTTCTCTCTGGGAGGATGGCATTTTTTTTCTAGGAAGGACTTGGGCCCCCTTGGGAAAAAAGTTTCAGAAATCAGGGGAAAGGTGGGAGGATTTGGCAGATTAATAAGCAGAGGAGTTTTTCCCAGAGACTCTAAAATAGAGTCTCTGTGTGACTTTTTTATTTGCTTGTTTTTGTGAGATGGTTTGAAGGAGGGCAGGGCAGGGCAGGGCAAGCCAGGGGGGTCTACATGGATGTAGATCTGGAATGCTTGCCTATGTAGAAACATATCCACTATATTTATAAGGCCAAGGGGAAATCTAATAATGGATACGTGTCTGGCTTATACATCAGGGCCCAAAGCCTCCAGTGCCTCCTTGCTTTTTATTCTCTTAGTCTCATTCCATGGGGGTGGGGGGATGGGGTCCAAGGCAAAAAACAAACAAACAAAAACCCTAAGGTCAGCCAATATTTCCTTCTGTCCTGCTGCAAACTGGGGTTTATTGGGAGTAGTAGGCAAGGGAAGGGTTTTGGCAAAGTTGGTGTATGTGGAGGATTATTCACCTTGAACTGGAAGGGACTTTAGAGATCATTTCAACCCTTGTCATTTTAGAGATCCTGAAGCCAAGACCTAGAGATGAATTGACTTGCCCAAGGTCACATAGGTATTAAGTGGAAGAATCAGTATTTGAATTCAGCTTCTCTGACTCCAAATCAATTCTTCTTTCCACTTTGTGTCTGTATATATTGGTTTGCTTTTTTTTTTTTTGGCCTTTTTTTTTTTTTTTTTTTTGGAGGGGGAAGGCAGGGCAATTGGGGTTAAGTGACTTGCCCAAGGTTACATGGCTAGTGAGTATGTCAAGTGTCTGAGGCCAGATTTGAACTCAGGTCCTCCTGACTCCAGGGCCACTGCTGTGTTCACTGTGCCATCTAGCCGCCCCTATGTCTGTATATATTGGATAATTTGAATTAAATTTAGTTTTTCCCTGAAAAATAAAAAGGTTTGTTTAAAAACAAATCCACTACAACACAAATGTTTCGCTTGGGTGGTAACCAGCTATTGCGTGTATGGTGCCAAGTAACTCTGACTAGATTCTCCACTTTGTAACTGGTGGTTTTGGCAGTACATCAACACAGTTTGTAGGTGTGTGCGTGCCTGTGTGTGACTTCATCTTTCAGTATTCACTTTCATGGAGGCGAATCATTCCACAGACAATACAAATTCCAAAGTGCTCCAGTTTGGACCAGCCCAAAGTGTTGTGTACAATGGCCAATAGCTAAAAAAATTCTTTTAAGTTGACTTCTGAAAGCATGTTCGTGGTACAAGAGGCATATTGCAGCCCAGTGAAGACATTTGACTTTAGGTCCCTTTTAGTAGCAGTTTTGTGATTGGGTGGGTGTCTGTGTGGATGTATCTATGTTCCTGCTTCTAACCAGCCCGCAGGAGCTGTAGTGTGGTGACAAGTGCACTGGATTTGGATCCAGACAACTGGTGTTCCAATTCTTGCCCTGCTCTTTAGTAGCCCCATGATCTATACAAGCTATTACTTAACCTCCCTGGCCCTTAGTTTAACCATTTGTAAGATGTGGGGTTTGAACCCTCAAGTCCCCTCCTGCTCTGAATTTTATCTCTGCCTCTGGGATTCCTTCTCCTCCCCCAACCTCCCAAACTAATCTCTACTCTCTTTATCCACAGAGGCCTATCATCTGCAGTCAGAATCATGTGTGACCAGCAGCAGAAGCAGCCCTGCCTGCTACCCCAAGGATGCTGCGTGAAAGGGTCTTCTTTTACCCCCTCCCCATCCTTTGTCCCCATAAAAGGCCAGGCCTTGGGTGAAGTACAAACTTCTCAGACTTGCTCTGCAAAGGGTCAAGTTGTAAGCCAATCTCAGACATCATCTACAAAAGGCCAGGTCCTATGCCAGTCTAATATATATTCAGGAAATGCTCAAGCCTCAAGTCAGCCCCAGATATGCTATGTCCAGTGCCAGGCCCCAAGCCAGGCCCAGGAATCCTATGTAGAAAGCCAAGTTGCACGTCCTGTCCAGACCTCCTATGTGCAGTACTCCCCAGCTAGCTGTACCGAAACCTACTATGTACAAGTTCCACGCCCTGTGGAGACCTATGTGCCAGTGGCAGTTTCTCAGCCAGTTCAGACTTATGTAGAATACTACCCTCAATTCCAGGCTCAGGGGTATTATAGCAGCAGTGCCCCTCAGGGCCAGTCACAGGGGTATTATACCAGTTGTACCTCTCAACGTCAGTCTCAGTACTATGGTGGTGGTGCCCTTCAAAGCCAATGCCAAGGATCTTACAGCGGCTGTTCCCCTCAAAATCAATATCAGCGATCTTACGGTAGAGGTCTACCTGCACACCCCTCTCAGCCTTCTTATCCGAGCTGTTCTCCACGCCGACCTCAACCTTCCTATGTCAGCTGCACCCCTCCACGCAGGTCTCGTCCGGCCTACCGCAGCTGCTCCCCTCCATGCGGCCCTTCACGCGTGCCTCAGCCGGCCTATCAGAGCTGCTCCCCTCCACGCAGGTCTCAGCCTAGTTACACTTACTGTACTCCTCCACGCGTTTCTCGGCGTACTTATCAGAGCTGCTCCCCTCCACGCAGGTCTCAGCCTGGTTACACTTACTGTACTCCTCCACGCACGTCTCGGCCGGCCTATAGGAGCTGCTCTCCTCCACGCAGATCTCAGTCTACTTATACTTGCTATCCTTCTCCAAGCGTATCTCGGCCTGCCTATAGGAGCTGCTCCCCTCCATATAGCCCTCCACGCACGTCTCGGCCGGCATATCGGAGCTGCTCACCTCCACGCAGATCTCAGCCCACCTATACTTACTGTACTCCTCCACGCCAATCTCAGCCTTGCTATGAGAGCTGCCCTCCTCGGCGTCCAGCTTCAGGGTCTTCCCAGAGATGTGGTCCCAAATACCGGGTAGAAATTTCCTCTCCCAACTGTCCCGCTCAGGTACCCCCAAGGAGGCAGCCTGTTCAGATCCCTCCCATCAGACGTACCTGCCAGGGCTCTAGTACACAATATTCTTGTAGCGCTCCCTGCTCACAGCCACGTCCACTCCAAGGTTCGTGTTCACCCCCAGAACGAAGACTGAGACCATGCCCACTCCCAGCTCCACGCTCATGCTGGCAACCGAGCCCTGAACCATGCCCTGAACCCCAGCCTGAGCCGCGTCCTGCACCCCGGCCTGAGCCGTGTCCTGCACCACGTCCCTGTTTAGAGCCCTATCCAGAGCCTTGCCCTCATCCAGAGCCGCCGCATATCGAACCACGTGGCCCTAGCAGTCCTTGCAACGGCCCCACACCATGCCCGTTCCCACCTTCTTGTCCTTGTTCTCCTGGCTGCCATGAATCTGAGCCTCATCACTTAGATATTGAACCACCTCCCTGTGGCCCTGCTGGATACAATGAGGAAGAGGTCTTTGGTTCTGAAGGATGTTCAGAGCCACGAGATGTGGGTGGCTGTGGTACCAAAGGTGGGGACTTCTCTGGAGTGAAGGGTTGCTATTTCTAATAAGCCTAATAGGGGAGTATATTCCTCTTCTGACTCTGTAGTCTAATATATTTCTGTTTGAAGCTCTCCTGCTCAAAAATTTTCAATAACTCTCAGCAGCTTATAGGATAAATTCTAAGTTTTCTTATCTGATATGCAAAGTCCTTCACCCTATATCCATAACCTATCTGTGCTTCTCTCTCTCTCTCTCTCTCTCTCTCTCTCTCTCCTTCCCTCCCTCCAGGTTTGTCTCTGGCTATCTATCAAATGCATTTTGCATTTTCTCACCTTTACAATACCTGCTCAACACCATTCCCTTCTGGTCCAGTGAAGCCCTACCTATCTCTTAAAGGTGTGGCTCAAAGTCCTTCCTCCATAAACAAAATTCCAGCCTATTTTGATATCTCTTTGATCTAAACACTCCGTACCTGGTCCCAATAGTGCTGCTATGTGGGCAAAATCTTCCCTGCTCCAAGACACCATTTGGAATCTTCCTTTTTCTGGGATTTATTTCCAATCTTCCCCCAAAGTTTGGAAAACCGTGAGAGCAGGAGTTGTGTCTTAGCCTTCTTTGTATTCCTTCAGAGCAGCATGCTTGAATGCAGTAAGTGACTAATTATTTGTTGATTGGCTAATCCATTCAAGCCCTCCCTTGCTCCTTATTCTCTTATCTCTCTGGTGGGTAACTGCTTGGTTCTCACTCTGCTTACCCTCTCCTCCCTGAATCCTGTACTGAACCACCAAGAGATGGGATTGACAGCAAACTTGCAATAATAAAGATGAGAGGTTTAAGACAAGCATTGTCTATTTCTTTCTTTAATCCTAAGCCATTCTGTGTTAAAAAAAAAAAAAGAACTTTAAGAGCAAAAGAATTTTTTCTTTGTAAAAGGATAAATAGGGATCTTTCAGAGTCTATTTGGCCTTTTCATATTTGCTATAAGCTTCCTCTCTGTATGGTCTGTGGCATGGCAATGCTGTGGCCAGGGTTACCCAGAAATTCCACATCCCTTCCTTCTGTGCTCAATCAGGTCCTAGTGCTGGATGAAATATATGCCTTGGGGAGAGAATACTTCCCTAGGGAACAGTGGAGTAGGATGTGCCCAAGCATCAGAGGGTTAGGGAGAGACTTGTACTCTTCCTTTGACGGTGTGGCCACAGAAAACCATGTTCAAAAGTCAGATCTTCATTCCCAAAGCTGAAATAGAACTACAGGGCTAGATAAGAGATCTAAGTATATAGCATATTTCAGATGGAAGAGACCTTAGACTATAGAATATTAGTACCTAGAAATCACAGCAACAAAGGGATCATCTAAAACTTTTTTTTAAGTTAAGGACCAACTTTGATCCAACCTCCAAGGTCAGGGGCTGCCGGGTCTTACCTTATTCCAGCCTTCAGTGTAGATGTGAATCGTAGTCCAGCTACGTTCCCCAAGAACAGAATTCCAAGCCAGAAGAGTCAAAGAGTAACAAGACTTTATTCAGCAGTTTCTTATGCAGTTACATCCTAACTTCTACCTGATCAGCTAAGAGTTCAGAGTATATAGTGTATAATTGTATAGCTATCATAAACTACTATCTTTGGGAGTACAACATTGTCCTCATTCCCATACGCCTCTTACGTCACAGCCAAGTACTCTGGTAAAGTCATTCCAGTGTATCATCATCATCATCATCATCATCATCACCATCATCATCATCTTCTTCTTCTTCTTCTTCTTCTTCTTCTTCTTCTTCTTCTTCTTCTTCTTCTTCTTCTTCTTCTTCTGGGTGGCACAGTGAATAGAGCACTGGCCCTGGAGTCAGGAGGACCTGAGTTCAAATCCAACCTCAGACACTTGACACACTTACTAGCTGTGTGACTTTGGGCAAGTCACTTAACCCCAATTGCCCTCCAAAAAGCAAAAAGCAAAAAAAAACCCAATAAAAAATCTTTCTCTACAAACATGGTCATG
Organism: Gymnobelideus leadbeateri; assembly: GCA_011680675.1. Taxonomy (NCBI): domain Eukaryota; kingdom Metazoa; phylum Chordata; class Mammalia; order Diprotodontia; family Petauridae; genus Gymnobelideus; species Gymnobelideus leadbeateri. The sequence goes on from WOXC01009937.1 coordinate 288,368, forward strand.
TCTCCTCAGACTAAAGTGGAAAAATATCATTTATCCCTGCCATCCTTTCAGTCTACTCTTTCCCTGTATGGCCAAATTTCTCATGCTTGCTTCCTCTCCTTCCTCACTAAACACTGATTCTTCAAGTGCCTGTGATCTGGCTTCAGAAGCTGCTCCTAGGCTGAAACTCTCCTCTGATCTCTATGACATCATGATCACTTGACTTCTTCCTACTTGAGTGAGTGTCTCCCTCTCTTGTTTTCTATCCCTATAATGGCTCTTGCATCTCTTATCTCCTTTCCTCACCCACTACCATCACCTAACTTAAGACCTAGGATAGGACAATAGCTTCTTAATAGGTTTCCCCACCTCATCTCTCCTCTCAGTGGTCCATTCTAAAGTGATTGCCACATGAAATTTCCTTATGTCCAGTTCTGATCATGTGACCCCCTCACTCATGGTACAATCCCTTCATTGGCTCTTCATTGCCTGCCAATAAAATCCAACATGACTTTATGAACTCATAGACTGTAGCATGCCAATACTATTCATGAAGCTTTCTTCACAAAGATACGGCAGTGGTTTGCCATTTCCTTCTCCAGTAGATTTAGGCAAACAGAGGTTAAGGGACTTGCCTAAGGTCACACAGCTAGTGAGTGTCTGAGGCCTGATTTGAGGTCAGGTCTTCCTGACTCCAGGTCCAATGCTCTATCCACTGAGACATCTAGCTGCCTCACTTGTTTTCTACTTCAACCAAACATACTCTGTGTTTTCCTGTTTCTTTTTCTTTGCTCATTTTCCTGTATCTTCATGGGCCAAAAAGTTTCAATTCTCAGCTCAAATACGATATACTCCATGAAACCTTCCCTAATCCTCCCAGTCAGATGCGATCACTCACTCTTCTAGACCCCAACATATTTTATTTGTACCTCTGTTATGACACTTTTTATATCCTTTCTTCTACTATATTTACTTCTACTCATCTTATTCTCATTAAAATATTATAAGAACCTTGAAGACAGTTAAGTAACAAGTGGTCAATCAGCATTTATTAAATTCTCTGAAGATACAAAGAAAGACAAAGAAAAAGATACAAAAAGATAAAAAGAAAGCTCTATTTTCAAGGACCTCACATTCTAATGGGAAGAAAAAATGGTACATAATTAACTATGTACATACTATTTATACACATATACATGCATATGTAATATAATATGTAATATTACAAATTATTCTTCTGGTTCCGCTCATTTCACTCTGCATTGGTTCTCACAAATCTTTCCAAGTCTCTTTGAAATCATTTATTCCTCATTTCTTTTTTTTTTTTTTAAGCAATTGGGGTTAAGTAACTTGCTCAAGGTTACACAGCTAGTCATTATTTATGTGTGGGTGCTCATTTTCTGAGGCCAGATTTGATCTCGGGTCATCCCAACTCCGAGGCCGGCGCTCTTACTCACTGCGCCACCTAGCCGCCCCTTTAGGCAATTGGGGTTAAGTAACTTGCCCAAGGTCACACGGCTAGGTTTTTGTTTGTGTGGGTTAAGTGTCTGAGGCCAGATCCGAACTCAGGTCCTTCTGACTCCAGGGCCGGTGCTCTACTCACTGCGCCACCTAGCCGCCCCGTATTCCTCATTTCCTACAGCATAATAGTGTTCTATCACAATCTTATACCACAATTTGTTCAACCACTCCTCAATGATGGAAACTTTAGTTTCCAGGGGTTTTTTGCCACCTGAAAAAAGATATTTTTGTACATGAAAGATCTTTTCCTCTTTCTTTGATCTCCTTTGTGGGTATAGGCCTAGGTGTGACATAGGTATGTAAATAGGTTTTGGAAAGGAATTTAGAGATCATCTGGTTAAACCCTCTCATTTTCCAGAGAATTGCAACAGAGATAATAACTACTCATTTACAATTTTTTGCATTTTATGGTTTGCTAACTAGTTAACAAAAGTTACTTCATTTTATCCTCACAATAATTCTATGAGGTAACCAGAACAGGTACTGGGCAGTGGAAAGAGCTCTGAACTTGGAGTCCCAGGAGCTGATTTGAAATCTTAGCTTCAGACCACTTACTAAAAGAAAACAATTTCAATAAGGAGGAAAAATGGGATTTGTCTGAAGAGTCTAATATGCATGCAAAGGGAACTCACTAACCAGTTTTAAATTAATACTCAAGATAAATAAGAGGCTAGTAACAGAGAATCTAGATGCCCTTGGTAAATTCAAGTAGCTTAGCTCAGATGAAGAAACAGCAAGTAATTGATGAATCACACTGAGTAATTGAAAGATTATGGGAAATAGAAGAAATTCCATGATGTTAGAGAAGGGAAAATTTGGTCCTTTGTAAGGTCCTATGTATTTTTTTGTTATGTAAACAAAAAAAAAAGGTATGTGGGGAGGGAAGAGAATATAATCTGCAAACTATAAGCCAGCAACTTGACTCCAATTCCTGAGAAAATTCTTGAATGGATTATTAAAGAGATAATTGGTTAACTTCTAGAAACGGAAATAGCAATTACAAAGAAACAGCAAGATTTTTGTTAAGAAAAGGCTATCCCATGCCCATCAATTTGGTGAATGGCCAAACAAGTTGTGGTATATGATTGTGATGGGATTATAGTTCTATAAGAAATGATGAGCAGGATGGTTTCAGAAAAACCTGGGAAGACATATAAACTGATGCAAAGTGAAGTGAGCAAACCCAGAACATTTTACACAGTAATAGCAATATATTAAGGAGGATCAATCATGAAAGACAATGACTCTGATCAAGAAGATCTAAGACAATACCAAAGGATCCATGATAAAAAAAATGTCATCGATCTTTAGAGAGAGAACTGATGGACTTTCCATGCAGATTGAAGCATACTTTTTTTTTACTTTATTTTTCCTGTTTTATTTTATTTTAGTCTATTTTTTTGGAGGGGGAAAGGCAGGGCAATGGGGGTTAAGTGTCTTGCCCAAGGACACATGGCTAGTAAGTGTTAAATATCTGAGGCTGGATTTTGAACTCAGGTCCTCCTGATTCCAGGGCCGGTGCTCTATTCACTTCACCATCAAGCTACCCCTTCTTGTTTTATTTTTGACTTTTTTTTAGTAATATGGCTAATATGGAAACGTGTTTTACATAATTTTACATGTATAATCAATATTAAATTGCTTGCCTTTTCAAGGAGAGAGGAAAGGTAGCCGGGATGGAGAGAATTTTAACTCAAAATTTAAAGAAAGGATGTTAAAAATTTTTAGGTGTAATTGGGAAATATTTAGCAAAGTAAATTACACACACACACACACACACACACACACACACACACACACACACACACACCAGGTTATCCCAGACTAACTTCTTTCTTTGACAAGGTTGCACAACTGGTAGATCAGGAGAAGGACATGAAAAGTTTTTGATAAAATATCTCATACTATGTTTCAGGAAAAAATGGAGACATAAGGACTAGTAGATAGTGCAATCAGATGGATTTTGAAATGACTGGATGGCTGTACTCAAAGAGCAGTTGTTAAATAGTTCAATATTGACATGGCAGGAGATGCCCAGTGGAGTGCCCCAGAGATCTTTGCTTGAATCTATGCTATTTGATATTTTTATCAGCAGCAGTGCATAGCCGGCACACTCACCAAATTTGTTGATGACACCAAGGTAGGAGGGAGAGATGATGCATGGGTGACAGTTTCCAAAAAAGATCTTGAGAATTTTAGAGGAGGAGTTTCTTAATTTGAAGTCCATGAACTTAAACTTATAACCTTTTCCATATAACTAGTTTTATTTCTTGTAATGCTATGTATTTTATTGTATGCATTTAAGAATATTCTGAGAAATAGTTCATTAGACTCTATCATATTGCCAAAAGGGTCCATGATAACAAAAAAGGTTAAGAAGGACTGGTCTAGAGAGTTAGGATGAATCTAATAATTATACCAAGAAGATTAAATTCAATAGGGATAAATTTAAATGTAAGGTGTGTATGTGTATTTGTATTTGTGAGTGTATGTGTATTCTTGAGTCCTGGGTTAAATATAAAATCTTATACTTGTATTAAAAGAATTGACTTTTTAAGTACAGTTTGGGAGAGGCATGATTGCATAGCCATTTACCTGAAAAAAAATATGGGGAGTTTTAGTGGACAAAAATCTTGGCATGAGTCAGCTAAGTGATCTGGCAGTCCTAAATGCTAATTTTCTAAGAGGGTATTATTTCCCTGAATAGGGTGGTAATAATCTAAGTGGGCAGCTAGGTGGCACCATAGTGCATAGAGCATCAGGCCTGATATCAAGAAGACATCTTCCTGAATTCAGATGTGGCCTCAGACACTTATTAGCTGTATGATCCTGGATAAGTCACTTAACCCTGTTTGCCTCGCTTTCTTCCTCTGTAAAATGAGCTGGAGGAGGAAATGGCAAACAACTCCAAAATCTTTGCCAAGGAAACCTCAAATGGGGTCATGAAAAGTTACATATGACCAACTAGTAAGTGTCTGAAGCTTAATTTGACTCCTGGTCCAGTCTTCTATTTACTGTGTCACCTAGCTTCCTGAAGAAGCGTCAGTGTAGCTATCTTCATATATTTCAGCAAATGTCCTGGAGAATATGTATCATCTTTAGTTCTTTTGGTCCCAGACAGTCAGGACCAGGACCAGAAGTTGCAAAGGCCTGATATGAAGATAAGCATTCTGATGATCAAAGCTCTCCCAAAATGGAATGTATAGCTTCAACAATTCTCTCTCCTGGGAGGTTTTCAGGCATAGACTGTGAAGGGTTTAGATTACATTATCTTTAAGGACTTTACCTGCTCTATATTTTTTGATCCAATCATCACCCCTAGTTTGTAGATGAGGCTAAAAACTAAGGTTCACAGCAGTGAAATGAGTTGCCCAAAGTCATGCTGCTAATAATTATTTTGTTCAGTTGTTTTCAGTTTTGCCCACCTCTTTATGACCCCATTTGGAGTTTTCTTGGCAAAGATACTAGAGTGGTTTGCTGTTTCCTTCTCCAATTCATTTGACAGATGAGAAACTGAGGCAGACAGGGTTAAGTAACTTGCCCAGAGTCACACAACTACTAAGTTTTTGAGGCCAGATGAATCTTCCTGACTTCAAGTCTGGTATTCTATCCACTATACCTCTTAACTGAACTAATAATAAGTATAAGAGGCAGTATTTAAACCTAGGCCTCCTGGGTTCAGTGCCTCTTACACCTCTTTCTGGATGAAAGACCAGTAGTATGTCTACTCCACCACAATCAACTCAGACAAATAAGACATCTTAATAGGTGTGTGGGCTTACCTGGCTGGATGTGAGGGAGTCCTGTTTTCTCCATTAGACTGAAAGTTCAACAAATGATGAGAGGGGAGTACTTTTATTTGTTCTACCCCTTCTGACCACTGGGGTGTGGTTCTGTCTATGACTCACTTTTCTATTCTGGCAGTTGAATTTGAAAATCTATTTTCTAAATACTAAGAGGAGAAAAATCCACATCCTAGAGTTTGTCCAACAGGATAAACTGACATGTGGGTCATAAGTCAAATCAAGTCAATAAACATTTATTTTTTGTTTTTTGCTCATTTCAGTCATATCGAACTCTTCATGACTCCATTTGGAGTTTTCTTGGCAAAGATTCTGGAATGGTTTGCCGTTTTCTTCTCCAGTTCATTTTACAGATGAGGAAACTGAGGTGAACAGGGTTAAGTGGCTTGCCCAGGGTCACACAGCTAGTAGCCAGATTTGAATTCAGGAAAATGAGTCTTCCTGACTCTATGTCCAGCAGTCTATCAACTATGCCACCTAACTGCCCACAAGCATTTATTAAATACCTACTAGTGCCAGGTGCTGTGCTAAGCAAAGAGATACAAAGAAAGGTAAAAGCAGTACCTGCTCTCAAGGAGCTCATAGTCCTATGAGGAAGAAAACACGCAAACAGCTATGTATGAATAAGATATAGGCAGGATAAATCAGAGATACACTTAGAGGGAAGGCAATAAACAAATGATGCGTAAAAGAACAGACCAGTGATGCATAAGAGAACAGGTAGTTAATGTATAAGAGGACACATTGGTGATGGATGAGCAAATTTGCACTAGGTGAAGTATGCTTCTTGCAATGCAATGTGACATACTGAAAATCATACATACCTATGATCAGGGTTCATAGGCCAGAAAGGGAGGGGGGAATGAAGCATCCATCCTTTGTACCACTCCCAAAACATAGCTGACTGTAGAAATTTCTACCTTGAATTGGAACATTTAGAGGTTTATCGAGAATTCAAATTGACATGGCTGGATCCCAAGTGGGTCAAATAGCCACCTCCCCTTCCCTGGTCCATGTCCACGTCCATGTCCATGTCAGTCCTCAACCAGTCAGCAAATAGCTGCCCTCAGCCACCCACTGAATTGTAATTTCAATCTCTACTTAGCACCAGTGATGTTAATTAGTCACCAGTTGTTATGTGGCACCACTTAAAATAACTCACATTTACATAATACTTCCTCTGAGTTTGTTTTGACCTGATTAAAGTATCTCACAAATACCTTTGTGAGTAGGATAGCCATGTGGGTAGGATGCCAGTACAGTTAGGTTTACAACTCACCAAAGAGAGAGAATTGATTAATGGAACAATATTAATATTCAATTGACTTAAAAGCATTATTAATGTCCTCCCATGTGTCAGAATACAAAGATAGAAATGAGAATTCTTGTCCTCAGGGAGCTTCCACTCAACCAAGGAGGAAGTATGTAGTAGAATGCCCAAAACTTCATCCTTTGTACTATCCTACATATATACCTATATGTACGAACACACACATATGTATGTACATATGTAGATATACGTGTGTGTGTGTGTGTGCAACTTAGATAAAGACATTGAAGGCAGGCTTGCCAGATGTGATGATTACACAAAGGTGAGGTGGGGGAGCCTTATACTTAATTCTTCTGGCTGGATGGGATCACTATACATAACAAGATAAATTGAAGGATACAAGTCCCGCACACAAAATCAATGCCACAAATAAAATATGGAACAGACCAATTTCAACGAGAGTCATCTTGAAAAACATTTGCTAGTTTTAGGGTTCTGTAATATCACAAATCCAATTCACGGGCAAGTCAAGACATCGCTCAGTGATGTCATTGGTCCTCTTCGAAAACAAAGGATGAACAACAATAACAATAGTGTGAATCAAATAGTGTGGCAGTGCCTGGTACCTATTAGATATTTAATTAATGCTTTGTGGACTGAATAATTGGTATATAAGCTTGCAAAATACAATGCAAGCAAAAAGCAAATAAACAAACAAACAAAAAAACACCTCAGGCTGTGTAATTAGAAGTATAACATCTCAAAGAAAGGAGAGGCTCATTGAGTTGTACTCTGTCCTACTCAAGACACAGTTAGTAGTGTTGTATGCAATTCTGGGAGTCACAATTTAAGGAATTAACAAAAACATAACCAGAGTGGTACAAGTATTTGAAAGGCAGCTAGGTTGTACAGTGGATAGAGTGCTAGGCCTGGAGTCAGGAAGACTCGAGTTCAAATCCAGCCTTGGATACTTCCTAGCTGTGTGACTCAGGGCAAGTCACTTAGCTGTTGTCTACCTCAGTTTCTTCAACTGTAAAACAGGGATAATAATAGTATCTATCTCCCAGAGTTACTGCTAGGATCACAATGAGATATTTATAAAGCACTTAACAAAGTATCTGGCACATAATAGGCCCTTAATAAATGTTCCTTTCCTTCTGTATGTCAAAAGTGAAACTATTGATAGACCTGGAACAAATCTCTTCCCTTTTCCCAGCATATAGTCTTTCAAATATTTGAAGAGAGCTTTCATTAGCCCTAAAGTTTCCTCTTTTTCCAGGTAGTGAATCTCCTATTACTGGAAGTGTTCAAGTTGATATTGGATGTTGGAGATGCTCTAGAGGATAATTCATATTATATGATCCCAGAGGTTACTTTCTACTTTGAGATTTGAACTATTTTTGGAGATCTACTATGTATTTACTTTTGCCATAGTTTTTGGA